>JAMKCH010043275.1:0-27956 GCA_023653785.1 Ophioderma brevispina
ATATCAATGTAGATTGTGTTTCTACAGATCAATAATGCCAGTGAACTGTGTGTTCTAACTAAAAACCTACCATGCATACAATCATCTTCACTCAAAGAGTATAAACTTCTATTTGTTTTCACCCAGATATATTCAAGGGTCAGGCATTTTTTTCTTTAGTCAATTTTGACACTAATTGTTAAGATTAAAGAGGATAAATCAAGTAACAACCTGAGAACCTCATTTTCATAAGCAAATCATACTACAGGGAACGGGGGCAGGCATATCAACTGGAAGGTTATTACTTGTAACTAAGCACTGTGTATTTGATAAAAGGACACTAACCATTTGTTTATCTCTTAGGGTAGAATCAAATCAACCTACAGCAGTAGGTTGGCAGTTAACAAAAAAAATCAGTTACACTCAATATAACAAAGTCATCGTATACTCACGTGTCAAACACCAGTCTTGTGATATACTCCTTAGGCATTCTGGGTAACTGATGAGAGAAGACATTCTGAAGTCCAATCAACCACGTCAAGGTTTGCTTGGATGGTTTGCGTGTTAGTGAGTTGCCAATAACATGGAATTCTATGACTCCTCGTCTCTCCTCATTGCGTGCTGCCTCGTCCCTAGCAGCATGAGCTGAGAAGAGACTACTCTGTGTAAAGACATGTGATAATAATAATGTTGTAAGGACACATTGTTTGTGGATTCTATCACCATGAATTGCAGTTGATAGTGTCAGGGATCCTAAGTCAGGATATGCCACTAAATCAGGACAGCCTATGCAAGTGGGCAGTAGCAATGTTGAGGGGAATGTAGACATCAAACACATACAAGTGACTCAAGTTTTACTTCAATAATTACAATGTCTTACAAATTTTTTCACAGTAAAAGATAATTACTTAAAACCTGAATGATGATTAGCCGAAAGCATAAGGTCAAATTGTGATAATTCTGAACTTTAACCATCCAAATATAGTGGATACTCCTAGAATAAATGAGAATGGCAAATTTTAAGGACATAGGAATGTCAATAAAATGTTCGGGTGCATGCAATTGCACACAAAAACAGCTTTTCCCAATAGGTAAACCCTTTGCTTTCTTTTGATCACACAAACTCTTTGGTTGAGCTGTTTTCAACTCTTGCGTGTTAATCCAGTGAAAGTTGGATGGCGATGTCAAAAATTGGACTGGCATGGTTACCTGCTTGCAGCGCACCCTGTTGTGTTACAAATGCAAAAATTGTTTTGGCCATTATAAATTCTTGAACCAATCAAAATGATGAAAAATAAAATAAATTCTGTAGTTATAAAAACTCAGATCATTTGTGCACAAGGCTCATTTGTTTGTGTCTAACGGGTATTTCTGGCCTTGGCTTCCATGTGACACCATAACGATACCACTGGGGCAATTATGCTTTGACCAGAAAAATAGTTATAGATGGTAAATTACTCAACCAATAAGGGTAGGCAGCAGACTTAATTTATGAATCCTTTGAAATTGTGCTTACCTCAGGCCCAACCATAGCAGCAGGATCTGTGATGGTTGACAACACTTCACTCACTACCTTCATGGGGATGTCACCTGCAAATAATTCAAACAGATATGTTACCTTATTTGATAAAAGTCTCTGATACCTGAACCTTTGCAATGTGTTATAAGAAATTATCTGCTGTGAATGATTTATAACCGTCACCTTTCCAGGCTTGACAGAATGTTATTATCACTTTCAGCTGCAAGTTACTCATGTCCTATCATGTTGGCTAGAGCTTGCTTATGACTTATACAAGGTATAAACAGAGGTTGCACTAGCCTTTAAAAGGGTAAAAATCTTGAATTTCTTTTACAACAGATTCCAAACTATAAAATGACATGCCAAAATGTAAATTTGTGCATCAAAACCTTAAAATGGGGTGTATGGCACAATGATCCATTGTACTGCAACTATGGGTATAACTAGTCTGGTTTTGTTTCTGATAGATGCAGAGGTGTGAGAGGCCATGGACAAAAAATGAGGAAAAGGGGAAAAAAAGAAAAAGAGTTAAAATGCCAAAAACAGGCTGGAAATCAAAGAAAAAGCTAAACATTTTGGCACTAACAAAATTTCAAAAACAAGGAAATTTCACACACCTGTAGATGGAAATGGACTTACCCTATACCAAAGCATCAAACACGCCATAAATATATCTGACTGTTAATTTATCAAGGGTTTGGTGCAAATAAAGGGCACTGTGTATTTTAGCCAAAATGATCCATACAACACCAGGAACCTACTTTTGAGTATGACCAAAATTGTCAACATTGACAAATATACA
The DNA here is from genome assembly GCA_023653785.1 of Ophioderma brevispina. Taxonomy (NCBI): domain Eukaryota; kingdom Metazoa; phylum Echinodermata; class Ophiuroidea; order Amphilepidida; family Ophiodermatidae; genus Ophioderma; species Ophioderma brevispina. The sequence goes on from JAMKCH010043275.1 coordinate 2,301, forward strand.
ATATATGTAAAACCGTTTGTTGCAGTAAACCCTTGCTATATCATCTGTTGCATTTTATGCATGTGTACCTCCATGATTGTTTTTTGGCTTATTACAACTTAAATCTATTTGTTAGAATCAAAATTCCAAGCATGTGGTTACTGTTTAACACGTACTTGGCACAAGTGATCGACTTGTCGATCAAAACAAAATATGACGTCATTAATGATATGTGCTGCCATTTACGTCCACCGGCCAATCGGAACATACGTACGTAAAACCAGGCATCGACCTCGGTCAAGGGCCGTTTTACACCCAATAGAAAAGGCCGCGTTATCGGTCTTGGAAGCCATACTGCCGCGGTGTTTTATTTTTTTCTTCTAATTTAAGGATTTTTTTTACGTCCAAACCCCCCTAAATAGTCTTGTGATATGCTAAGTTCCATGAAAATTAGTGACAAAGATGGGCATTGTTTTTTTTTATCTTTTTTTTTTTTTTTTTTTTTTTTTTTTTATAGAAGGTCCGAACAGGTTGAAAGTGCCTATCGTTAGCAATTTTGAATAGAAACCACGGGATCTGAATCTGAAACTCATGTTCGAACGAAAAATGGGCTTCGAAATGAATCAGCGACAAAAATCGAACTTGACAAAATAAACCGTCTTTTGTAAGCGATTCGGGTACCAGTGAGGGGAATCGAAGGATTCTCGGCATGAAATCTAGGAGGTTGTGTAGCGATTCCGAATCTGGAATCGCTGTAGACAGCGATGCCCATGCCTCGGAGTCGGACATAGCTGAGAGTAGCGATGAGCAATCTTCAGACAGTGAGGCATATGGTGAATCAAGGGTTCCTGCGCTGTCCTGGGGGGGGCCGCTTGCGCTGAAGGGGATGCTACGCCAGCACGACGTACCACAGCAGCAATAGGCGATGCGTTGCGGCCAACGATGCAATATCCAATGCCTCCAACGGAATTGGATATTTTCAGTGAATTTTTCACTGATGGTTGATTGATATCATGGTGTTACAGACCATCGGTATGCAGCGCAGTGCAGGCTAGGCCTAATTGCTCGATATGCGCATTCGTAGGTGGGTTGAAAGATGCCAATGAGATGAGAGAAATTCATGGCATTGGTATTGCAATGGGCCTGTCCCCCAGAAATCAGGCAGGTGATTATTTTACTTCATCCAATTTTTTGGCTTACTGACACACCAAATTATGTGCGCGTAATGCCGAAAACATCGGTTTCAGGCACTGGATCATGTCTTCATTTGTAAATAATGAAGAACAAATACGCGACAGAAATCACAGGATTACAACCCACTCTACAAGATTCAACCACTAATCGACATAGTGGCTGAAAATTGAAAACAGCTGTTGAGCCAGCCAAGCATGCTTCAATCGATGAAAGCATCATCCCATTTCGTGGCAGCGTGCGATTTCGGCAATAAATCAAATCGAAGCATCATTGGTATGGTGTGAAGGGATTTGCCCTCTGCGATGCTGTTACATGTTACTGCCATAAATACGAAATATGACACTGGTCGTCACATGACTATGATCGAGATCTGGGGGGCAAGGCTGTGGGTCGCCTACAAAAAACTGGCCAGAAACATGCCAGAAGGGACTATTTTTTATACGACAGCTTGTACACTAGTCCCACTTGGCAGCAATTGTGCAAATGATATGGGGCTTGTCGGCACCGTACAAAAAAATCGTAGAGGCATGCAGGAAGCGCTTGAAAGCACCGGAAACACAAGTGCCAATTTGTGCTTAAGGATCCGATTCCTGGCCGGTCTTTCAAGGATCGAACGACGTGAGCATGCTTTGTCACGTCCGACGGGAATGAATGAGCGCCAGACACGTTGCAACAGCTAATGCGCGCTTAGAAACATCGGCGATGAGAATGGTATCATTCGCACGCGCTTACCATTCTGACTGGTGCATATAACAAGTACATGCGAGGGGTCGATGGAATGACCGTTTTTGTGTACAATGCGTGACCCGCATAGGACGTGCAAGTGGTATGTCAAGGTATTCAATTACTTTTGGGATATCTCCCTGATCAAATGACAGGATCTCCTGGAGCATCATTAATGGCTCAAAGATCACTGCAAGTCACTTTCAAGAGAGGCTTTTGTCAGTTGCTTGTGCCATACCTTCAAGCCAACCGGCATTGTAAATCCCCCCACAGAGGCAGCGTCAGCGTCCAGGACGCCGGGCTTTTCAGCCTGATATTGGAGACTTGAAGGTGCACATTTGATCGAGAAAGGCCCACCAAACTTTTGTGCCATGCTTGCAAACGAGACGGTAGAACAGCAAGAGGGTATACGTCGTATCAGTGCAAGACATGTCTGATAACCCCGCCCTCTGATGGAGTCAATGCTTTGAGCGGTACCATAATATGGACGACTACCTCCTCGCCTGATGGAATGAGGCATGTGAAACCGATGAATCCACGATGAATTCCTGTCACATAGCTGTTACCTGATCCAGTTCCGACTCAATTTTAGGCCCCGCCTATGTGGTGGCCGCGGGGCAACAGACACTGCGTGGTGTTACGTTTTGGCCACAATAATGTGGTGCTGCAAGCCTACAATACCAAAAACAACAGGGCAAGACCAGTTGTCACGCACCGGCATGCACTATAGCAGGTAATCACCGTAGAAAAAATGTAAGAATTTGTCTTTATTTTTTATTTGCGATTCTTGTTTTTGTTGGATTGTGTTGAAATTGTCTGATAGGAATGATAAGCAAAACACAAATAAACTTCAAACTCATTCGCGTTCCTGTACTCAATGCACATTATATCTATAGGATACACACACACAATGCATAAGATTTCCAGTAAGTGTTTTTTTATATGTGAAAACGTTACTTTTACATAATTACATTGAAATGCACATAATCATTTGCTCAAACTTGTCAAGTGGATTATTTTTTTATTATTGCAATTTTCATTCAAAACAAAACTTGAGAGTAATATATAATTTTGATACAAATATTCATTCAAAAACAAAAACAAAAAACGCCAATGAGAAATAATGAGCAGGCAAGTCAATACAAGTTAAAATGTGGTAGCTATTAATAAAAGCACCCAAAAAGCACCAAATTTTTTAAATGGCTGCCCTTGGGCAAAGGAAGTGTGAAGCATAACTTCTAATCTCTGCTTTTAGCTTCCTCTTATTGTTGTGTATAATCACTCTTTCGCTTCCTCACTACATTCCCTGAAAACAAACCACACCACATATACACTTGAACTACACAAGAATTGGAGGTTAACATTCAAACATTAAACAGTTTCTATGCCTTTAGATTGGGCATCAAAATGCATGGGCTAAGTACTGACAGTTCATTTTTAAGGAGGGCTATTATACAAAAAAAAAAAAAATTTTTTGTTTATTGACTGTCTGAGGTAAAGGTGCAAAATGCAAATGTTCTCAAAAATGACCAAAATACAGATAGCCAGTCTTGGAACTGGAGACCATGGCAAACTGTTTTCTCTCAATGTCAAAGGTCGGGTTAGATCAATTCCTGCAAGACATGAGCGATGCTGGGTGCCAAAGCTGGAAAAAGTTGCCCCAATAATTACTGATCCCTGTTATGAGGGAAATAGTCACTTTTTTACGGAAACTTCTTTCCCTCTTGTCCGAGATGAATAGATTCAAACCAAGTAGTCAATGGATTGTTTGCAGCATGCAGGGTCTGGTACGGTATTGTTATGTTAATTCAATGATTCAACTGAATGAAAAGCAGTGATTGAAAAAAATGAATTTGAAAAAAAACACATTGCTGTCCTCGGACCACTTGTGTTGCATGCCGTCACGGTTTGTGAATGATAGACCTCATACGATATGTGACCTTGATATGTGACATAAACAAATGAGGGTTTGCATATAATCTCCAAGTTTGGTTCCAATTAAACTTCTCAATTGAGGTCAATTTTACATTTTCAGGCTATCTTACAACTTGACCTCACATGACCTTTAACCTTGGTATATGACCTTTGACCCCATCATCAAATGAGGGATCCCATATTTTAGGATTTGTGGGTGTTTGAGAGAATATATGGCAAACAAAATATTGTCCATATCTTATGCATAGTTTCTTCAAATAGACTTTAAATGATATAAAATTTTCTGTAGTGATTTCTACATGCTTTCAGTGAAGGTAGTTTATTAAAACTGGGATCACCATTGCTCCCACTATTCCAACACGTCCACTAAATCCACATTTGCAATTGAAAATCATTAAATGCAGTGGATTTGTGCATTCCAGATTTCCAAAATTTCTTATGATTGAACTTTAAATTTCTTGTACTACTAACAACTAGAACACCGACAAACCCAACCCAGCTCAAACTAACTCAACACAACCTAAAACTGGACCTATCAAATGGATTGGCTTTATTCACTACAACCTCTGACACACAGAAACACACCTTTCTGCAGTTGCATGTTTTGAATTAGTTGTTGACATTTTTACTTGGGTAGTTGAGAGGAAAATTTATAACACTTCACCTATAACATTAGTCAATACAAATGAGCTTAAAGTCACTAATGCATGCCATTTCACATCCTATTGATTACCTTGCACCATATGTTGCTGTTGATAGATTTCCATGCCATTGCAATGCACAAAACCACCTTTTCCTGGAATTTTAACAAATTTGAGCCAGCAGAAATCAAGTTTCATATGTCAAATTTGAATTAGTAACAGCTAAAGATGATTTGAGGTAGGTTTTACTCAGTAACTACTCTGAGAACATTTAGCCATGTAAGCAAACATACTTATGGGCCACATGGACATCTGGGGATAAATTCAGTATTCTGTTACCACATCCTTCAACATGCAGTTTATTCAGTTTAGGCTGCCAATTCATAGGGTGGTGGCACAATAACTAAATTCTTTCCGACATCTGTAGTGCTTTTCAATACACTGTTATCTATGGGTGACTGTACTAACCCACAGACTCAATCCACATAACCCAAAACAACCCAACTCAATCCAAAACAACCCACTGTAAACCAAAACAAGGAAAGAATTTTGTATTGTGCCACCACCCTATGAATTTAGCAACCTCAATGGAATAAACTACAAGTTAAAGAATGTGGTAGCAGAATAATGAATTCATCCCCCAAAACAATGCACAAGATTTAATACACCTCACCTGTATCCATCTTCTCCTCCTCCTCTTCTGATGTTGCTACTGTACCAGCCTTGCTTGTTTTCTTGTTGTCAGTAAGACCTGGACTAAGATTGAAGGAGGTTGTATTCTCTGCATCTGACAGTGAGGTAGTGGATTCTGATGTTGATACAGTGATACGACCCATTGTAGGAACACTGCTGGTAGGGCTGGTTTGTGTGATTGACACTGCTGCATGGATAATGAACAGACCAGAATAACAAGATTTACTAAGTATTGAGGTCAAGAACAGTGTTTACAACAGTATATGTCAGCAGCAGGTTTGGTGTCAATAGCACACCACAATGAACACTTATTCACTATATAATAACCTGACCACTCAAGTAAATCTCAAAACACAGATCAAGGTATTAAAGGATTACCATATAAAGAATTGACCTATTCAAGTACATGATTCTCTCCAACTGTCATGACAAACACTTTAGAAGTTGAAGTTATTTGCTAATAAATATCAGAAACACTTACACTTAAACATTTATGCTCTACTCATTTTGATGAAATTGCCAGTGGGCCATTTTTTTTGGAAATCCCACTTATGTGGATTATTCATTATCTCAAACAAATAAAATAAAGAAGCCAGAGAGACAAGTACATGAGCAGATCATAACCCTGATAGGCCAATCCCAAGCCAATTACTTCACTTCTGTTTAAAAAGATAAAAATATGTACAAAACAAATTGCCATAACAGAAGTAATGGAACCATGAAATGGTGAACAAAGTTCACACACACACACATGCACGCACACGTCGCACATGCATGCACACACACACACGCACCCATATGCGCAAACACACATGCACACACATTCACACAGGTCTTCTAAATCAAGACACCTGCTATTTCCAAATCAATGTCATGAATTTAAGGGATACTCAGAGATCCGGTGCTCATCATTATTTTTTTTTCTGTTTTGGCCCTAGTTCTATAGAGGACCATAAAATAAACCCATGCTGAAATTCAAATTGATACTAACACTCCATTAATTTCTTTAGTATTTTTGTATATTTCAGTTCCCCATATATCACTCTGTTAGTTTACGTGTCCAGATAAGGACATTTACTACTTTGTCAGAAAACTGAGGGTGCCCTTTTCACAAACTCTCCAATATAAACTTGAAGAAAAAATGACAATCCACAACAGAGAACCTTGGAACCACAGTAATCAACTTGCACATATATGTAGCAGGCAATTTGTGACCAAATTACTGACATGAATACCAACTTTGGGATAAAAAAGTGTTTCTTCTCATTACCTGCTTCTGTTGCTTCAGTTGGTTCTGCTGTAGCTGATATGGGCATGGTGCCTGGAGTAGGCTTGAACTCTGGATCCCAGATAGGTGAACTATTACCATATACCTCCTCTTCCAACATGGATAGAAACCTGGCATAAACCATATACCATAGGCTAGAGATTATTAACTTGGTTTGAATTCTACATTAATATCATACAGATTTGATACCATTCCCCAGTAAGTGCTTGAATCTGTTGGATTAGATATTTGGAAAATCATGGCATTCTATCTCAGTGCTGTACATACATTACATTTAAAATGGCTGATTAACAGAAATGAAGTTTAAAACAAGTGCAACTGCAACAAGGCGGTTCTCGAACCACAAAGATCCCCCGCTCGTCGCGGTATTAAAAGGAGGAAAAGTAACATAACTTAAAGATCAAAGGGAGGATTGTGATGGAAACCAGAGACGCTCCTACCATAGCAGTTTCAATACCTTGTATGACCCCAGATGACCTTGAAAAATTCTGGTATCAATGTTGACTACACCCACCAAGTTTCATGACCATACAACCATTTGTAGTTGTTTGACCTTGGATGGCCCACATAACCTTGAAATGACCTTCAAAATTTTCAGCACTGAATGCTGACCACACCCACGATGTTTCATGACCATACAACCATTTGCAGTGAATTGACCTCAGATGATCCCAAATGACCCAGAGATGACCTTGAAAAAAATTGGCATAAAATGTTGACTGCACCCACCAGGTTTCATGACCATACAACCATGCATAATGATTTGACCTTGGATGAACCCCACATGACCTTGAAATGACCATCAAAATTTTCTGCACTGAATATTGACCACCCACCAAGTCTCATCATCCTACCACATGACCCACGACACATGACCCATCTCCGAACCCATCCGCCGCCTACTTAAGCGACATATATGGTGCAAAGATGGACACCCATACTTGCTTAGATCAAAAGATATCGTGTTGACAAGGTTTATAGCAATGTTAACCCCTATTTTTACCATATTTTTGACCTCATTTGACCTGGACCCATGAACATGACCCACTTCGGATCCCACCCAGCACGTACTCAAGATACATCTATGTTGCAAAGATGGACCACCCCACACTTCCTTAGTTCCAAAGATATCGTGTTGACAACACCACACACACGGAAGGGGAGCATTTTCTATAGTCCCCCCTTCGCCCAACAAAAGTTGCGGGGGAAAGGGAAAAAAAATGGTTAATATATGGGGATACTTTCACCTGTGGATGAAACAACCCAAAAAGTACACTGAGGGACTTAGCTTGATAACAAGAATCAAATCGAGGGCGATGTGGGTTTGTCAAAATAAAGCGCGACCACTACGCTATCCAAGGTCTGTGATATTCCTTATCGTACTAGGCATATTGGACGTCTATCCAAAAAGGGGGGGGGTTGCCCCACCATCCATCACTTTGGATCACCCTGTCCTTACCTACACCCTGGTGCGTTAATTTTGCATGAACATGAGCATAAAATGTCAAGTGACAATTATATTACATTCATTTAGCCACCAGAAAATGAGGTGTAGTGTGTATGGTTAGGTCACAAAAACAAAATTTGAAGGGAACCATACCCCCCTCTTTGGTAGGCAAGGCGTTGTTTTTTTTTTTAATACCCATTTATTGATCTGAAGTTATTTTGTTTCAAACTTTGGCAGAAGAAAAAATGTTCCAGTTAATCTAAAAAATCACAAATATTCTTTTTTGTTTTTAAGGGCCATCTACCCTCATTTGAGGTTATTTGAAAAGCAGGGTAGAAATAGATAGAATAGAAGTAGTTGAATCAGATAGAAGTAGTGGAAAATGTTGGAAGTATGGCTTGTGATATCATTACAAAGCATATTGACTATGTGGGTGTTAGAAAATAATTTATTTGTAAATTTCGATAACTCATATGAAAATGATTCTGGGGTCAAAGGGTCAAATGTGTTGAATTTGGGTAAAGCAAAGTTGCACATTTTGCCCCCCAAAATTAGTATAATAGGGTCTTTTTTTACAGTGTCTGCTATCCAGGTAAGTTTAACTGCGGTCAAGCTTGAAACCTAGCGGAGACTTTTTCAATTTTAACTCCCCTGTGTTGCCTGGCAACCGCTTCTTGAAAAAATTCAATTTTTTCTTGCGGATTTGGGACTTTGACGGCTTATTAAATCAAAAAGTGACGCAGATATCAAAAATACCCTCCCCATAAGTTCAGAGCATTATAAAACCTACAATTGTGCCATTTTGGTGGTCATTTTAAAATTCGGAAGTGCAAAATTTTGGGGTAAATCCAAGTTGCCGAAAATAGCAAAAAAAAAGATATAGGGGCAATTAAGTTCTAGAAACAATAATTTTATTTATAAAAGGTATTGAACCTTTGATTTGAAAATGTCCAAATTTAGTATCTACATTAAGTATGCTAAATTATAAATACAAAATATCTAGAAATAACAACATTTAATTAGCCAAAAAAATAATTTATTTTGGCATTTTCTTAATATCACTGCTTTGAAAACACAATAAGATAAAAAGTAAATATAGATGCTGAAAAAAAACAAAAGAAACTAAGAAATAAGAAATAGTTTTACGTGCATGGTACAATGCACTTTGATTCAACTGTAGCGCGGAACGGAATGTCTGATTTTCACCAAATAAAAAGTTAAAATAGAGCTTTGAAAAGTAGTGAATTCAGAAATAAGAAAACTCAGAAATTCTGCTCACAACGGAAGGATTGAGGGTTGATTTGCCCCCTTAATCTGTAGGCCTAGGCCTAAATCAATGACTATGAAAAGCCTATATAAACCTGTGACACTTAACTGTACACTACAAAGACTATTTAGTGACAATACAACATGCTTTCATAATTTATAAAATGCAAATAAAATTATATCGACTCAGGCCTGCAAAAAAGTGCTTACTTCCTGGGAAGATGATAAATATGACGATAAGTTCCCTCCAGGACATCAAGTTACTAAAAAGAAGATTACTAGATTCTCCTTTTTTTAATGCTTGACCATCTATATTGATTACCTAGGAAAATGTGTGAGAACCAGTGTTCTTTTCTCAGCAGGATCTTGTTCGTTCTCAGCCCGGAATTTGTCCAATAACTGACGCCGCATAACGGTGAAGACGGACCGTAGGAGAGTTCTACCAAATATATGAGTTGTCTCATTACGAGGAAGGCTATCACAAAAAAGCAGGACGACAGTACATAACCACTGAGGAGGAAAATGGGAGGGAAGAGATTGAGAGAGAGGGGGGGTTAATAAGAGTGATGGTAGATAGAGGAAGACAGAAGTTGTGAGGGGGGAGGGAGAGAAAAAAGCTCATTAACTTTTGCCTATTACAGTGGATGAATACATGTAACCTGTAGTAGTAATTCACATGAGGGCACATGTGAACCAGGGATATTAAAAAGCGACCAATCCAACATGCCAAAGGTTTGTGAGTTCAAGCCCCTCTGAGACCAATGTGTTTTACCCTTGAGTAAGGCGCTTTACCTCAATTACTCCTTCTACAGGTGTATAACATGGGGTACCGGATTATTCAATGTTGGGAAGATATACAACGAACTGATTTTTTTTTTTTTGCGGAGGTTATGTACGATCCCTACAGCAACATTATATGGTGGAGTCTGGCCTAATCACTTCAAAAGCGATGGGCACTCCATTCCTGGGTACACAAGGTCCGTCCCCTTTACCTTTTTTTTTTACTCCGATAAATGGAGCGGGCACATTTTTTCCAGGATCCTCTAAATTCAACTTATGTTGATAATGACATACATGAAATCTTTCTTGCAGTATCCTTATTATAGGTTATTCACTGTAAATACATTATATTCCTCTAAAATTTGATAATAAATTAAAAAAACCAAAAAACATTATTTTTGTTAAAATAAGTATTTAGTTTTTATACCCTTTTGTTTTTGTTATGTACATACATGACAATGTATCGTGTCTTTTTCTGCAACATGAGATGTTATGGTCGCACCGAGGAAAAACATGTGTGCGAGGGTTAAAGCCAAAGCATTTTTAACAGCGCTCACAATGATGGCATATCTGACGCATGCGCAAAAACTGCCGTTCAAGGTATGACATCCACTTGCACGGAGGTCGGAGAGGAAACGGACTATATTAACCATAGGACCCTACTCTGGCTTTACTTGCATGATAATTTGACTTCTCATGCCTAACACAAAGGTAGCGACCTGATTATAGGCTAAAGGTTAGTGTCAATTTTTTATGTTTTTTTACAGTGCATGGAGGGGAAATAACATAAATATCAAATCCAAATTTGAGGTTGTTAAAATTGCTCCACCATGTTTGGATATTATATGACAAGTATCACAAGGCACCATCTGTGTGGTCATAGTATGGTCAGCCACCAAAAGATTTCTCATACCTAATATTTCACTGGGGTAATGAGGAAAAATATGAGCTTTTTGCAATATAAAATCTCAAATCTGACAGATGAGTGGAAAGGCTGTCAAATCAGTTCAAACCACCTTTAATCAGAACGCACCATGAAGTAAATTTACACCTAAAACAGAGTCAGAACTGTGTTTGGTCGTAACAAAAGTACTTTCCTTCCAAGATTGGTGTGGAACTTTCATAAGCTGCTATTAGAGAAGCCACTAACCATTAGCCACATCATTCATGACTGTGAGATCTACAAGTCCTGCATGTAAAAATTAATACCACTAATTTGGACAAAAAACCACCGTTGTTTGTAGTGTCTCCTCAAATATTGGAGGAGGAGCTTTTATCAAGTAGAAATGTGTACAAAACGAGTACAAAAATCAGCACACAAATGTTACCCAGCTAATTGATATGCTACCCATCAATAATGATCAATTAACAGAGCAAGCCCACACAATGCAGCAATAGGTGCACTGCCTCATTTTTTGTATCGGTTTTTTCAGGGAAGACCACTTCAAAATTGGACCTCGTTTTAAGTGGCTATCCACAAAGGAACACAAAGGTTAATTCTCATGTTGTGGGTGCTTAAAAACGAGGTAGTTGGTAGGTAGTTTGTCCAATACGTGGCGCTTTCTTTTAGAGTGAAAGAACTACAGACTGATGGACCTGGGACGAAGAAGAAGAAACTTAGTAAGCTGGTTAAAGACGGATCTTCCACTGTTGAGTTGGGACTTACACGCCCTGAAACAAACGAACAATTAAAGTATTAAAACGGATTTTCCTTTTCAGCTTCAAGTTTGCTCATTCTCAGTAATTGGCCCCGAGCCACGGACGTAACTGCACAACACTGAACACGCCTCCCTACCTTGTATAATCTAATTTGTATGCTGCCACATCATCGGTCTGAGCTCTCTGTTTCCTGAACGTAGGTGTTTCTAGTTTCCAGTGATTAAGGAATGTAGGAAAACATCTTAGCCAGGTATACATAGTGCCAGTCATTCTTGGCAACTGACCAAATTTGTACACTACAAACAATGGTCACACCCTGTGAAATAAAAACAGTGATATAAAGGAGTCCCCTATTAGAAGATCCAATTTCCGACCTCCCAACCATCAAATTGCAATTATATATGCACATTTGAATTGTATTTGTTCCGATCACTCGTCTTAATATTGCTGCCATGACAACCATTTGACTGAATATGAAAAAAAGTATGCCAATTACCAAGTTGCATTAAGGCCACCGCAGCCAAAGCAACCTGACATTTTCTGCATGACTGTGTTATGGATGACAAGGAACTTAGAACAAAGGCCAAATATTTCAGTTTTATTTGAAACTGATATCTGTTTTGGAAATCTTACTAGGGAAATAATATATTAGTGACTAGTGACAAAAAATTAAGTGTCAAAATGGGCAGAGATAATTCGGTAGTGGAGTACAACAAGGTGGTTGTACACTACATAGATGCAAGTGATACATCTGGTGCGCGATCTGTATAGGAATGGACACTAACTTACCTTTCTTGAGCAGTGACTATTTAAAATGTTCTTCAGGAGACTGGATAGTAGATGTTGATGGGGATGATTCTGATAAATGGCAGGTCTGCACTTACCGCCTCTTTCATTAACATGATGAATAGTTATTGTGCTATTTTAATTTACTAAAATTTGATGTACAGTTTTAACCTTCTTTCCTTTCACATTATGAATATTGATTCTTTTAGCTATGTTAGTTTAAAATTGATGTTTGCTCGTTTTTTAAGTTGTGATCTTCCAAAAGAAATTGTTACTTTTTGTAATGTGGGCTCTGAATTCTATAATGAAAAAAATGAATGATTTTTAATTTCTGTAAAAAAACACTCCAATGTGCATACACATTGGCTGACAAACAAGGAACAAACATATTATGTTGCAAGTTTGAACATTATCCCTTCAGTTTATCACTAATGAGGGGCACTTAATGTGTGCACTGTTGACCACTTAATGTATAAAAACTCAATTACAAGACGGCGTCAGCCGTATGGTTCTGTTTTGGGGGGTTCTTTTTACAAGACGCCGTCAGGCCGTTCTGTCTGTTTTTGAGGCGTTCTTCTTCTTCTTTCTATCAACACTTCAACTGCTTCAGCCTTCAGTACATCATTGAACGTGATTTTGACTGACATTAAATCAAGACCGCTGACCCGTACAGTTTATGTCATTTAGACATGACCCCGGTATTGACCTTTGACCTGGGCAACAGGCTTCAATATGTTAATTGGTAAAAATTATCTTCTTCTACAGTATTCTGTCGATATCAACCAACTGCGTTCAGAGGAATCACTGACCCATGCTTCACATAGGTTGTTCAGGGATAGGAGTCAAAGGTAATAAGGGGGTCATATTCCGGTTTTTGAATTTTGTTGAAAGTCCAAAAAACAAATGTGAAAAAGATTCAAAAAAAAAATCGCTGTCCTAACAATTTACGTAACAGAGTAACGTCATTTTAGAGCAAGGTATTGTTACCCAGGCAGGTATTCCGGTTGTCCACAATTTCAGGATCAAAGGTCATTAACCCTAACGCGGCCGAGGCTTGAAATGAGAGCCAACGGAAGAACTTGGTACCGGTCGGAAAAATGTTGTCTCGTTGCATCTCGTGCGGCCGTCAAAAACTATTTTTTGTCGACGGGCAAATGACTCTCATTGGCCTCATTGCATCTGGGCCGTCCTACCGGAAAATGACGCGATGTCCTCGTTGCATCTGGGCCGTCTTCACGGAAAATGACGCGATGTTACTGCCGTTGCATCTGGGCCGTATTCCCGGGAAAATGACGCGACTGTCCTCGTTGAGCACTGGGACGGTCATTCCGGGAATGATGCAGATGCCTTTCCACTTGCATTTCGGCCGGTTTGCCCGCCAGAAGCGCGCAATGCTTTTCATCAGGCGGGTGACACTGTGTAACAATGCCCATAGACCAATTTCGATTTCGATGGTGATAGAGCCACCATTTTCGATAAGCTATTTTTAAATTATGCATAAAACGCATTCATGACGCTAAACGGAGCATACGTAGCGTTAATAGCGCCCCCGCACGACTATGACGTCGCGTATTCGCGCACTCAAGACGGGCGAACTAAGCTACAAATTCATGAAGTCGTGTGCGTACGCATCAATTATTTCGTGAGTTATTTATATTTATTTATTTATTTATTTTATCCCTGTTCATGGCAGTCGCACGCGATGTTCCTCGTTGAATCTGAGGACGTCTTTCGGCAAAAAAATTGGCGCGATGTCCGCGTTGCATCTGGGCACGTCTTCCGGGAAAAGGGAAAATGACGCGGATGTTCCTCGTTGACTCTGGGCGTATTCCGGGAAACATTGGAAGCGATGTTATAGTTTGCATCTGGGCCCGTATTGACTTTACGCTACTATTCTGTGCCGGGAAAAACGGGCCAGATGAAAACACTTCCTCGCTAGACTCGTGGTTCTTCTTTTTAGGTGCTTGTTGCTGTGAAATGCACAATTTGGCTCTCGTTGCATCAGGGCCGTTAATTAAAAATAAAAAATGATGGCAACCTCGTTGCATTTTGGGCCGTCCAGGCGGCAAAACGACCGGTTCGGGCCGGTCGGGTTAGGGTTATTAAGGGGTCACTTCGTTTAAACAAACAAATAATTCCAAAATGTTGCCATTTTTTTTAGCTCAAAAACCCAAACATAGTACAGGGATGAACTTTCAGATTTGCATGCACTGTACCTGATGTATGCAAGGTATTTTGATTTTGGCGCGTCACGGGTTTAAGGTCATTTTCCCGGTTTTAAGGCAAATAATTTCAAGGAATTTTTATCTCCAGAAACTAAGAGCATTGTAGAATTTTTTTAGTTGTATTGGAACAAAAATGGATTTTTTGTTGTGTACCTCAGGTTTTTTTGTCTACCAGGTGTAGATCAAAGGTCATATAAGGGGGTCAATAAGGTCAATATTCCCCAAAAAAAGTTAAAAATAAGACCAAATTGGATTTACCAGCCTATAGAGGACAGGTTAAAGCCAGTATACTAAAGTGATGGGTAACAGTAATAGCAGAAGAGGTCTATGATATAGTCTCGATCCCCAAAGGTCAAAGTTCAAGGTCCAAAGGTCAAAATTACAAACAATCGCCGATTGAACTGAAATTTGACAGGACAATCCTCAGGATTTATAGTAAATAACAGAAAAAATTACAGTTGTACCCATTCGTGAACCCGGGGGTCACGTTATAAGAGCTGCAAAGGTCAAAATCCCGTGCATTGCTTGGATTGAGTGTAATTTAATTGTCAAAATTATTCTTCCACAGATACGCCGAATAACCAAAACTGGTCAGATGGAACCACAGTGACCTTGCTTCATAAGGTAAATAATTTCAAGAATTTTATCTATAGAACTAAGCATAATAGAGTTTTTTTATTGCATTGGAAACAATGCATTTTTGCTGTTGTACACGAAGGTTTTTTTACACGGGATCAAAGGTCTTTGGACCAAAAGGTCAATTGTCCAAAAAATGCTAAAAATTAGACCAAATTGGCTATAGCTCAGCCTATAGAGGACAGATAAAGCCTTATGCTGCAGTGATGTAACATAATGGTAATAGAAGTCATGTAGTCTCAACTCCCAAAGGTTCAAAGTTCAGGTCAGGCAATAAGGTCAAAATATAAACAAAAAGCTCCGATTGAGCTGAAATTTGTTAGGGATAATCCTTGTGGCCAATCATATAAATACAGAACAAGTAAGGTTGACCCCATCCGGGACCCAGGGTTCACCTTATAGGGGTGAAATGAAAAAGATCAAATCCTGACATGCTGGGATGATTGAACTCAATAATTATTGATCCTTGTAAAGTTGTCTGTACACATGTTGTAAAAAATACATTTAATGGACATTTGGACATATTGGTGAGGTTACAGGGTCAAAGGTCAGAGTCACCAAGGGGTCATTAAGGGGATCACCATCCAGTCCATACCGGCCGTCTTGTTTAAATTAGATCAGTTTCCCGGGTTATAGTTTAAATTGTCATTTGAACTGATCTTGGATGTCGATAGGCAACAGTTTTTAATAATCGGGTCAACATTTATTTTTATAGTGTATTGCATCTATTGCACCTAGATTAAAATGGTGCATTTTGTGATCCCAGGTGTGTGGGAAAACGTCATTTGTTTAGGTTTACTATATATCCTAAAGAAGAGTTTGATGATTTAAAAATTTTCAATAGATTCTGATGGTGCATGTTGATGTTATTTAAAGGCCACTATTCGTGATTTGCTAAATCAGCAAATCAAAAAAAAGTCAAAATCAGATTTTGAATGTTTGTAACAAGTAAAGTTATCCTTAAATACCCTGGCAAATGATAGGACCAGAAAAGAAGAAACTAAAAGGACCAAAATCGGAACTTTAGTCATTATTGGGGTGCCGTGCGGGACACTTTCTACAAACACGTAATGAACGGAGATTCCTATCTTTGAACACTGCCATTTTCTTCCTTGTCTGTTAAATTTTAGTTGGAAAAAGTAACTTTATGAGAATCCACAGACTTATCTTCACTTTTAAGCTATCTGGAAAGTTAATAATTTTGACTCTTTGGTTAATCGATGATAGTGTTCTTTAAGCGAATGGCTGTATCATGTTGTCGATAGGATCAGATGTGTGTAATTCTGTTCCATTACGGACAAAAAATATTAAATTCTATTACCTCTGCTGCCATTATTGAAAAGGCTGCATTCTGATTTGGGACAGTTTACGGGCCATTATTCTGCATAATGGGCGCGAATGCATTTATTTTCATTATATCCACGTGTTTTCGGAATTAGAATAGAAATAAAGTGTTAGCAGTATTTATTTATGGGCTCATAAGGTATCTCGGCCGGAAACCAAAATAAAATACTGGACTCGGCTGCGCACTCGTCCAGATTATTTATTTTTACCCGACCTCGGACACATTATCGCCCATAAAGGATACTGGCAATCACCCTTTATTTTAAACATACAAACTTGTAGAGTAATCGATATAAGATGCACATAAGAGTAGGCACACATGCTATATGGTTTAGCTGGATTATAAAAATCTCAAATTTTTGAAGGAAAGGAAGTTGTGGAAGGAGAGGACCTGTGGATCACAAAATGCCCCCAAAAAAAAACAAACCGCCTTTTTTTTTAATTTATAACTTTTAATTAAACAAAAAGGCTCATACTCTCCCTCATTCACATCTCACAAAATGTTCAAGTGTAATTTCTGTTGTGTTGTTCCAGAATTCCAGAAACTCTTCTTTGATGTATCATTTCTTGAGGAGAAATCTGCTGTTTTTAGAAAATCTGCTGTAAGGAATCCTTTACCTTGGCTAACTTGGCTTCTAAAAAGGGGGAATTCAAGAGGACCTTCAAATGATTGCTTTTTGTACGTCATCTGTAGGAATGCATTTCTTAAAAGCTGTAAAAAAAAACATGAAAAAGCTATACAAAATGTTATTTTAAAGATTTAAAAAAAACCAAAACAACTTTTCAAATTGCATTAAAAAACAATTCAATTTCATAACAAATAATTCAGAATAGGCAATATTCTGGATTGGAAATGGATTTGTTAAAAGCCTATAGTTTCTACTATGGGCTGGACCTTAACAACATAACCCCACATTCAACTTTGAGCAATGCTTCAATTTGTTTGGATATTAAAATCCTATCACAATGGGATTTACAGGTAATAATGGATTTCGCTTGCTAACTGCCGCTAGACATATTACCTTTGGCGAAGACCCGTTTTGCTGCGAACTGTATGATATTAACGTTTTCCGCCATAAAAATTCTTCTAGAGGGTAAAATCACCACTGTCTAATAACCAAGCACGCACCTGTCCTGATTTTGCTAGTCGGACATCTAGTGATCCAAAAGAGTTTGCTGCGTACTGTGTCAAATGCTTTTCACACAGGGTTAATTAACGGATAAGTCAAATCCGACCACAGGATCGGGGGTTGAAAAGAGTTTGATAATCTTTGCTAACCTGGGCATGGTGGTGGTGACCACCATGTAATACACAGTAAGAGTTGTACCAATGATCGCAATAAGAGCTTTATATTCATCCTTTTCTAATGCACAATTATTCAATTCTGCCATTTCTTTTTTTAAATGTCAAAAGCAATATGGCATTAACACCACAAACACAATTAGGTAGTGCGGGTGGCACCGGAAGATAGGGAACTCCTCTTTTTGCAACAGGCCCGGTTCTCCAGATGTGGGATGTATTCTGGAAGGCGTCTAGATGCGGGCAGTAATGAAGTAATGAAAGGATCTCTGAGGCTGAAATAGTTTAGAATGAGTTACTTCAACAGCTATAACACGGGAGCTAACAGAACATTTTGAACACAGCTCAAGTACAAGGTTTGAATGATTAAATATGTGGACAGATTGACAGGGGGGGACCCCTGAAATGCAGGAGTAAAATGGTGCCTTACGAGAGGGGGCCCAAAATAAAGTTGGTAACAGGGTTCAAATTTTTAAATTGATCCAATCATGTTGAAATTCTTTATTTTGATCCTATGAGCTCCACCAATAATTGCACATTTTTTATTCAAATCGGAGCAAACTGAAACATTGGACACCCCCTTGTACAACTGAAATTGACCATTTTTATTGATTTTTGCTTGTTTTTACCTATACATTTAACTGACGTTATAGATTAGCTAGCAACGATACCTTTCCTGAATCCTTGTGGGTTAGACCAAATAAACATGGGGATACTTTCAGCACGATTGGATCACATTTAAAATTGGACCCCTGTACAACTTTGTGTGGCCCCCCTCTCAGTAAGGCACCATTTGTGGGGCAATTTAGGAATTAGGGTTTAAGGGGTCCTTGTGCCAGTCTGTTACTAGTTATATCACTCATAAACTTTGTACTTGGGATGTGTTACAAATGTCTGCTAGCACTCCCCGGGGCTACTAGGTCATGGGATCTGATGGGGATTCAGGGATCCAAATACATGTAGATCTATAGGAAGCAGCTTGGCTAAGAATTCTTGAGGCCTTTCATGGCCCATCTCTTTGCGTGGAGAAATAGATGGGGCAAAGCTAGATGGCAGAAGTCATTATGATAGGCTGCAGACTGAGGTATCTTGGTAATATAATATGCCCGGAGAGTCTCTTGTCAGAGTGAGGCCAAGTTGATCAATGTTCTCAGCCCTCTGTGAGTGTTTGTACTACTTAAAATTGGAAAGTAGGATGAGGAGTGTTGTCTGTGAGATCTTGTGATCAGGATATGTGGGGCCTTGCATTTGGCACACAAGAGAGCATTCAAGAAGTAGACTCTGCGTATCCACTATGAGTTAGGCTCATCCACAGGAAACATACATTCACATGAACTGATCTATGTGATCGGGGGTAGTAATTATACACAAAAAACAGAAGGTTTTTCTACAAATTAATTGGTTGAATGAAAGCTACTGAACTGCTGCCAAGGCATTGAGAGAGTACTAGCTCATAGTGATAATTCATTCATAGTACTCATGTGTATCCTAGCATTTTTTGTAGTATTTCAACATGAAATTACAAAATTTTTGGCCCGCCATGCAAGAAAAAAGTGTGCAGTGCCCTCTTGTGTACCACTATACAATTCTTAGTGATTAGAATGGATAAGAGTACAAAATCCTTCTGATAATTTCTTTCTTGGCCTGCTACCATGATTTTGGTGTCTAATAGATGTAAATTTGGTCAAAATATCTAATTTTGAAAATATTGTGCAAATTAGACAGTGCATTTGCTTTAAAATTGACATTTTGGGTCAAAATTTAACATGAAGGCGGTTTTCAGGATTTTCCGCACAGTTTTGGCCATTTTACTGTTTTAATGTTTACAGTTGTAAAGATAAACATAAGATTACCCATTATTCTATTACCTTTGCTGCCCATTATTGAAAATGCAGCATTCTGATTGGTCAGTTTACTGCCCATTATTCTGCAATAATGGGCCGCGAATGCATTTTCTCATTTTATCACGCTGTTTTCGGTAATAGAATAGAAATAAAGGGTTTGCAGTATTATTTATGGGCTCATAATGTATCCTCGGCCGAAAAAATAAAATAATGGATTCAGCTGCGCCTCGTCCATTATTTATTTCTTTCCAACCTCGGACACATTATTCGCCCATAAAGGATACTGCATCACCCTTTATTTCTTAAATAGCTCACTCCTATTGTCATAAATATTCTTTGAAGCAATCAAGTGCTACAGTCTGATTAAAAATTTGTTGGACAGAATCGAACACACCCGAGCGTGGACTGTGTGAGCCAGGAGGAACATCGCACCTCGTTTCGCGACACGTAATTGGTCGAAGAATGTGCTGAACCTCCGCGTAGCTTGTTGTGCTTACAAGAGGTGTGCGTATCTCCTGTCCAAGTAATTTTTAATCCCACTGTAAGGATATAAACTCTTTGTATGTTTATCTTGTACACGAATATACATTAAAATTTGTTAGGGCTCGATTACATTGCACAGGGTACGTTATTTTGTTTTACAGGCATTTCTGTGTCAGATTTCACATCCTCTTCTCATTCACACCTATGTTGCTTTGATATTTGTCATTTATTTTGTATTACTTGTTTTGAATGAAAATTGATTTGATTTGGTTGATTGACTGAAAAGTTGACAAAAACAATGACCAGCAAGGCAATAACTTTATCATGTCAGAGTTTCATTTAATTCACACCTTTTCTAAATTTGACTCTTCTAAGATTCCTGAAAAAAATTGAAAGTCAGCGGAGTGATAAATTGTTTATTTATATGGGATGAACTCAAGAAATTTTGAACAAATTAAGTCATTCTGACCTTGAATAAATAAAAGTAGACTTGTTTGGTGTCTGCATCTTCCTCTTTATGAACACATAAGAAAAGATTCTCAACATCTACAACGATGCCAAGGAGACGGTTGATTTCATCCTCTGCTACATTCTCCAGATGGGATACGTGAGCAGCTAAATAGGAAAACAAAGGTACAAGGAAAATGTCTCAAGAAAATACAAAGATTCAGAATCATTGAATGATTTCTTTACTTATTCTACAATTTTTCCTTAAGATTTACATATCAAAAAATATAAAATCAAATCTTACAAACAAAGATACAGCATAGACCGAACATATGTGTCTCTACCGTCGTGGTTTTGGTTGGATGGGGACAAAGGTCATATGAGGTCCATTAAGGGTCACATGAGAGTCCCATCGTGTGGGACACTACATAAGGACCATTTTATCCAAGTGTCATGAAAATGATGTGCCATTTCTTTTACTCATTTTTTCAAATGTAAATAAAACAAAAATAACAAACTTGGGTCTCAAATAAGCAATTCCAAGCCAACTCAATAACATGTGACAACCAAATTTGGGTGTAAATTTCAAATACATAATAAGAAAAAAACATGTAGTTTTTCACCAATATTTGTGTATGCCCCTAAATGTCATGTTTTTTATTTGACAATAGATTTTGGGTAAAATCTCCCCTAAGTAAGATAGAATGCCGATACCAGTTATATAGCCAGGTGGAAGTCTAGGCACACAGACTGAAGGGTGGAAATGGAGTAGACTTTTTCTATTGATAGATTTAATTTCTTAGGCCCTAAGCCAATAATTTTTGGAGTGTGTGCAAAATTTTTTAGTTACAACAGGGGCCATTTTTTGAAATCCACTATGCTGCTACCATGTCCAAAATCACTAAAAATCCTTAAGTATTTCCGATAAGAGACAAATATCTCTCGTTACTACTCCGTCTTCTCTTACTCTCTCTCTCCTCTCTATACTTCTACTCTATACCTTACCGGTGTTTTTTAAGCACGAGAAAGTGTTTGGTAATGTAGTTTTTTTTATCATTACATTGCCACAAATCAATATGGCTGCTCAAAAAGTTCAAAATCTGCTCTCCGGAATCATAAAATGATCTTAAACCTCCATCATTTATAAAACCTATTTACACTACTTGAATACTACTGAACACCTACAACAAAATGTTCTGCAGGTGTTCAAAAAAATCTGTATACAATGATCACCTCTACAAATGTTACATTAACACCTCTGGAATGCCTTTCCAACCGCATCAGATACGTCAATGTTCTGCACATTTTGCAGTTTAGACGCTTGATTCCAGTGTCCATATGCTGCTTTATACTTTACACTTTTGAGATTATGTAATTTGGAATCAACTAGAAACCCTTAATCGGGCATTTCTATGTAATGGACATTTTTAAAATCAAGATGGCCCATACCGCCACCTTTAAAATAGTAAAACCTCCATTATATGTGTATTATATGTAGTTTTAATCAACAATTATATTATTAAGGTATGAGATAAGTATTTGACATTTGACAAATTCTTATCTGGAATTTTTTGTTTCTGTTTCTTAACATCAAAAAGGTTAATATTGTTGGGCCAATGTGGCCTGCCTTTTTACTTTTTTTAAAACCTAAAATTAACGATCCTCTGTATTGTATTAGTTAAAACAGCACCCAAAATGAGTATTAAGTTACATTAAAGTATGAGATGTAGGTCTTTGAACAGTAATAACTCAATCTGGTATATTTGTTGTGACAACATCCGTAAATTTCAAAATGACGTCAATATATTATGAATAATTATGACAACTACTTGAAGGTTTTAAAAGATCTTAAATGTCAGCCATATTGGCTTCCACCTTGATTGGTAAGCTTGTTCACACTTGAAATGTCAGATATGGTTTCCTACTGGGTATAGAGCCACAGCAATTAGTGTCTCCTCACAAATACCTGAGAGTTATGGTTCTTTAATGATTTCACGGCATATTGGGTTTTAGGGTGGCCATATTGGATTTGGGTGGTAATGTTGTGATCAAATCAATTCATACCCTCCAAAAAGATTCCTCGTGCTTTAAAACCTGGATCTATTGCAAATAAAGAAATGGCCCTTTGAATGAATTTGAGAGTCCATAGCGGCCCTATTGATTTCTAGAAAAGGCCTGCCCGAAATTTTGCACAGCCCCCCATCCAGAAATTATTAGCTTTAGGTCAATCATCGACAAAAATCGATCAATAGAAACAGTCCTGTACTCCTTTCCATCCACCCTGTGCCCACAAGTCCTCCTGACTATTAAGGCTATTTGCAGATGAAATTTAAAAGGTTCAAATTTAATTGGGCTAAAAACAACTCTTGAAAAGAAAAATAAACATTACATTCAAGCTAATATTTGGAATGCCCTTCCAGAAACTGTATCACACTTGAGCCACCTTCAGGTTCACTTTGTTGGAAGCGAATCCTAGATGAAATTATGCAGATGGTTCAGCCGTGGTTCCATTTTAAATCATATCAAAGACAATCACGTCAAATTTTGTAAATGCTTAAAATGCTGTGGTGTACTCTACATCCATACAAGTGACCCTACTTGGTACATGTACAAATACAATTCTGTACATATACAAAGTGGGTAATTTAATTACCATGTTCATATTGAACGACATTTAGAACAAAGCTGTAACTTGCCACAAAAGTTTCATCTGGAATATGTCTTCAACATACATGAATTCAAACTACAGATTGGGTCGAAAGTGTTAATGGGGTCCAAATAGAGTAAAAAGGTTAAAACTTTTATATGGGACACATACCAAAAAAAAAGTGTTTCTACTTTTTAGCCTCTGCAGTAATAGAATTAGGGATTCACAACACGTTACGAGTGGCTTCACCACAAATCAAACAATGATGCAACTATGCATATGAATATTTTGTATTCCACAAGGGCTGCCGAGCTTGATAACAAATAAACAGATTGAATTGCATACATCGTTTGTTGATTTGTGATGAACACTTACAACATGCTTGAATCCCTTTCAAAAATGAAAGTCTCAAAGGAAAACTGATTAGTATCATTTATAAAGGAACATATTATTCTCATTATAATACTGAATTGTCCAGTTCAACAGATATATATCTTCCATAATATTATATGGAACATATACAAGCAAATATAACAATTGTTTTGGCGTGGTTGTTGCTTTGCAGTTTGCACCTGGTGCCCTGTACGCCTCAAAGTTCCAAAGGGGGACAAACAGTCACGTCGATTTAACCAATGAGTAATGTGCTTCCGTGAAACTGTGAACACTATGCTGGGCATGATGCACTAATTTGAATATCAACTGTGGTTATTACAAATCAACAGCGGACGCCCCTGTAAAGGACTTGTGGCGCCATTGTATGAAAATGAAGTGCATACTGAATGATTACAAAGTTGATGACTTACAGCTGCGCATGGATTAGACCAAGCTGGCCAATGGGGTAGTTATAGATATTCTTGATGGCCGAGTTGGGTGGTGGTGGGTTAGGGTTCTTCCATCCATTGCACTTGCATGATTCATCGGCGAAGGACAAGCAGAAAAATGTGTTGGAAATATTTTCAGAGCAACTCTGGAAAATGATGAAAAATAATCTCAATTGTACAGGTACTGTGCTGGATCGGACAGGCTCGATAGATTCGCTCGAGCCAATAATGAAACACATTAAAAGTCATTAGTAGAACGACCTTCTGACCTTTATCTTAACACCTGGAATTACCGGCCGATTTGATTGTTTGGACATTGGGTTATATTGTTATATTTAGCCAATCACAGGACATGGTAAGAAAACACCTTAAAGGTTGGTACCAGAATAATAGAGGTCTATTGTTTTGATTGGTTACTCACGAGGTTATATACTGCTAATATGGTTATATGATCCAATCAGAGATACAGTAAGAAAAGTGGGGTGGTAGACCCCAGGGGTTAAAAAGGATTAGGACCTGGGGGAATGGCAGCAATCTTAAGTTAAATACTTTTCTGTCCAGAAGGAGTAATGTCAAAGTTTGGATGCAGTGTTAGATGTGTGCAGCATGGTAAATCGCAACTAGAATTGTGTGCACACAAACGGTCAGTGTGCAAAATTGTTGTAGTAATACTAGGGGAGCTAGGACACCCCACCAACTTTTGCAACCCCCCCACACCAGAAATAAACAAACCAATTTTTTTTAGGTTCATTTTTATGACCCCAAACATAATCAGGTCGAGTTCCAAAATTTGAAAGTGGCCCCAAGGGGTGTTATCAATATGGCGTCCCATTATGGCGCCAAAATAGGGTTCTTGCACTATAAGGATTAAAACAGATATAAAAACTTGATTGTCAAAAATCAACGGGATCAACATAATTAGATAATAATTAACATATCGTGGCCTAAATAATTTCAATTCACATGTTTTAAATTCAAATGGAGTCCAAACAATGGCCGCCAGAATAGGAATTTTTAAAACTTATTAAAAACAAGTTATTAAGAACTATATGTCAGAGATCCAAGAGCTGAAAGTCGTAGGTGATAAGACTACATCGGTTGTCCTAAATCTTTCATTCAACATATTTAAATTCAAGTGGCCGTCCAAATGGCTGCCGAAAAAATGAAGAGTTTACTAAATGCATTACAAACAAGCGGATATACGTAATGGTAGAGGGTTTTCACCTCTATCCTCGTCCCCCCTTCATTTCCCCGTTTTCTACATGAGTTTCAGATGAGAATGAATACATCGGTACATAAATAATTTATTCACATGTTTGAAATATAAAGGTGAAATGTCAAAATGGCCACAAAATTGAAGCCACAAATTGGCAGCCAAGTGGACTTTCCACTACAATGCGTCACAGCAAACATTACACCTGACTCTAACAGGACATCATTACAGTGAACATATCTACAGAATTATATATATATATATAGATATATAATCAGCGGTATATTTTGGGCTAGGTGTATGAC
>JAMKCH010043276.1:0-11669 GCA_023653785.1 Ophioderma brevispina
CTGCAGAAAATTGGCAAAAATGAGTAGGGGGGGGCATATATTGGCCCTTGGCCTGTAGGAATCAGGCAAGTGATAGCTGGGATGCTTAGGTTGGGGGCCTTTAACTGCAGGCATCAGTCAAATGATAGCAGAATAGTAAGGGGTCGGCCCTTGGATAGATGTGTTTAATCTTGCATTTCTTAAGTAAAGCATTGGCATCATTTTTATTTAGGTGTAAGTCGTTGAAGATTTGAATACACTGTCAACCTGTATGGTGGTGTAATGTTTGTGAGCAGTAGGCTTTGACTACGTTGTTCTCTCATCAGTGATTCTTTTCTTGGTTCAGTCAAGACCAAGCGTTTTTCGGCAGCCTTCCGCATATCTCTCTCAGCTTTGAGGTTCTCACTTGCAACTTCAGCTTTGACGCACCGCTCCTTGAGCATCGGCAAGGTCCTATATTCAACAAATTTGAGATTTTGAGTATGGTGCCTCAGAAACCTGCTGTATATTACTTTGTTAAATCAGATCCATGAACACTTTTTTTTGTAAATATTTCCAATACAAAGCCAAATTCTTAGCTTACTTTAAGAGCCATTTCCAGAAAGCACCACCCCCAATTTTTGTTGATCCTGAGTTTTTTGGATATATTTGGCGAATTTCCCAGGAATATGATCCAATTTCCCTCCAAAATTCCCCTTCAATTCTATATGTAATTTCTTTATGTAAAGGACAAAAAACTCCCTCCAAATATCAGAATTTTCCGGAATGTCTTCCAAATTCCCCACTTTTTCCAGGCATGACACCATCGAACGCATTTGTTTCTCTTCTTTTATGTTCTTTTCTTATTTTAACGGGTGAATCTTCCAGTGTCGCATTAAAGGTGCAACTCGCGATTTTCACACAGGTTTCCTCAAAAAAAAAAAAAAAAAATCAAAATTCTGATTTTAGCTCTAATGTAGCTTTCCATCAACAAATATCCCCATCTGAAAGGATTAAGCTGAGAATGTGTTCTTTGGTAAAATATTTTTAAATTTTCTAATTTTGTAATCGGAGAAAAAAGCCAAAATCCCTCCTATTTTTACAATTGAAATTAAGCACATCAAAATCACACCACCACCCGGTTTCTCTCTTTAACATTTCTGTAGCCAAACACAAGCTAAGAAAGGTATTGAGTGTCTGATCTATATGAAATGAACTATTATGAACACATATTTGGGTGCCTCAAAACTTCGTTGCACCTTGAAATTATTTTGTTCTTCCACAAATGCCTCAGTTACTTGTAGAAATGAGATGGACTGGAATGGTCACCGTCTTTTCTTATCCCAACTTCGGCACAATGTGGTCTTTACCCTGAGAGATGACTTGAATCTGCTGGTGCTGCCACTTTTCGGATTGAAGTCTGTGTTCTTGTTCTTGTCGTTCAATATCATGGCCTTCTATCTCTTCCTCTTGTAGCCCTCGACGTTGGATTGCAGTGTTCTTGAAACGCTCACCCGAGAATAGCTGCAGGAATAAGAAAGATATTAAAAATGTAAAGTTATCAAAGTGCACACTATGGCAAAGTACCCAGCCTATCAATTATTAACCCTAAACGCGGCCCCAGCCGCAATGCGGTGCAACGAAAAACGTGGTACCGGTCGGAACATGTTTCTCGTTGCATCTCCGGCCGGTCAACAACTTTTTTTGTCGCGCAATGACTCTCTTGCACCTCATTGCATCTGCGACGTCTTACCGGAAAATGACGCTATGTTCCTCTTGCATCTGGGCCGTCTTTACGGAAAATGCCGCGTGTTCCTCGTTGCATCTGGGCCGGCTTCCCGGAAAAT
Organism: Ophioderma brevispina; assembly: GCA_023653785.1. Classification (NCBI taxonomy): domain Eukaryota; kingdom Metazoa; phylum Echinodermata; class Ophiuroidea; order Amphilepidida; family Ophiodermatidae; genus Ophioderma; species Ophioderma brevispina. Next base: position 1,806 of record JAMKCH010043276.1, read on the forward strand.
GAGGCGATTTTCCTCGTTGCACCTGGGTCGCCTTTCCGGAAAATGAAGCGATGCTTTTCAAAAAAGCATTTCGGATTGTTTGCCCGCAGAAGGCGCAGTGTTTTCATCAGGCGGGTGACAACTGTGTACAAATGCCCATAGACCATTTCGATATCGATGGTGGATATCGCCACCATTTTCGATCAGCTACTATTAAATTCATGCATAACGCATTCTGACTTAAACGGAGTTCCATGAACGTCGCGTAATAGCGCACGACACGACTATGACGTAGCGTATTAGCGCCACGCACGACTGGCGAACTAGTAACTACAGATTTCATTCATGCAGATCAGTGTGCGTATGCATCCATTATTTAAATTTATTTATTTATTGTCCCTGTTCTCATTGCATTCGCACGCGATGTTCCTCGTTGTCATCTGGGACGTCTTTCGGAAAATGGCGCGATTTTCCTCGTTGCATCTGAGGCGTCTTTCCGGAAATGGCGCTGTTTTTCGTTGCGTCTGGTCCGTCTTCCGGGAAATTACGCGATGTTCTTCGTTGGCCTGCTGGGCCGTTACCGACTTTACGCTACTTATTCCTGTGCCGGGAAATATGGCCGAGATGCAATGAAACGCAATTTGTTTCTCGTTGCTCTTGGGCCGTTAAAAATAAAATTAGATTGCACCTCGTTGCATTGGGCCGTTGGTTCGCAACACGACCGCGGTCCCTGGTTAGGGTTTATGCATGCATCACTTTGAACCTTTGAGCACCCCCCCCCCAGGTAAGGTGACGAATAATGCACTACTGACACAACCTCCCTTGGTAACCCCCTTGATTTTTTAATGTATTGAATTACAACTAGGCAGTCCCCAGGTTTTCGCGATCACCTGGGGTTTTCGCGAGCACCTGACTGGAATGCCCCTGCATCAACAATCGATCCACCAAGTTTTTCATGTGAATACACCAACGTTTAACCCCATTTGACCTCTTTTGACCACACCGGTGACCTTTAAACCCCACTAACCAATTCAAACTTTGTCTTCGAAAGGTCCAAAAGCGCACCCCCACCGAGTTTCAGGACTGTGCGAACCTCATCTCTGAAAAATAGACTTTCGTCAGACAGACAGACCACTGACAGCCTACCAGTATATAGATGTGTTTACTTTTGGATATCTCGAGCATATTGGCGAGTCCACATGTGACCATTATCCTGGTCAACGTCTGCTCTGAAGATGGTGGTGGTAACAATTGTACATGTATTTTTTTCTTTTACTCTGTCACTACCTGTTATCAGGTCTTGTCTGGGCCATTTAAGGTTTGGCTGCTGTTGACCCATGATTTTGACCTGTGTTTATACACCCATTTTCTTCTGACCCCTTCCCCTGTCATGCTATCTTAATCTTACATTAACACTTATAATTGTATCTTTAGCATTAATCTTAAGTATTTTATGTTTTCCTTGTACATGCTTCCTTACACATGTATTTTTGTTGGCCTTTGGTGTTCACTTTAGGTGAGAATTACACACATCTCTTTGATTCTTAGTTAAGGTCAATTTTGTTGTGTTGCATGACTTTTTGAGGATATAACCATTGCAACATCTTTTTAATACCATATAGCACAGACAAAAAGTACCACCTGAAGGCCAAGTTTGGCATTTTGCCACGCTGAAACAGACAGTTTCCTTGTCGTAGCTTTTCATCTGTTCATTAAGCATTCTAAATTTAAAGAAGAGAAAGAGGAATGATTACGAAATGGAGATCTGTATACATTGTCTAGTCTGAAGTACGCGTGGCGACGCGCGCCTACAACCCGTGCCGCCTTTCAGTTGCAGTGCATTTGTGCTTACCTACGCGCGCGCTGAAAGTCTGTTCAATGTATACGCCCTCGTCGCTACTTCATACTTCTAGCTGGACAGAGTATAGATGGCAATTGAAACAAATTTGTGTTCTCTCACATGCAAAGCGGCACTGCACATTTTCGAAAATATTAAATTTCTTCATTTGCTTGCAATGATAGTTTAGGCCATTGGAATAATAGAGACCATATTTACACATAAAAATAACGTACCTCAAGTAAGAGAGGGACATTAATAAGAGGCCTAAAGACATCCAGGTAAGTTTTTGGAGGCTAACTTAAGTTTGTTAACTTTAATTAACAAATTTGTCTATTACATGAAATATCATAGACTCATACTCATTGATATTAAAACCACAAAAGTCACAGACCAGTCAAACAAGACGCATGCCGTGAGACTCAACTGTGGCATGTGTTTTCATGTGTTACACGCCATTTTTGCATCGTCTGCTATATTAATGTCGCTGGCAACATTAATTTTAAAATTGTTCTGTTTACCCATAAGCGCACTGATTTGGGCTTAGTAATTTCAGGTGAGGGCAAATGTATGTATATGGTGCGCCTGCAGGCAGAGTTCCATCTCTCTTTCTATGGCGTTTAGGCCAGACTACATATGTAATGTTGTTAGGGGGGGTCACCACTCCTCCCGCACAACAAGTCTGTTTTACATTCCCAGCATATGCCGGTACCCATTTATACTCCTGGGTGGAGAGAGGCAAGCGAAGCAAAGTGCCGTGCCCAAGTGCACAACACAATGTTGACAGCAGGGCTCGAACCCACATCTTATGCTGATCCAACTGCACCACATACATGTGCCACTAACACTAGATACACAACACACAGACAAAACAACTAGAATTTCGCGGTTCTCGGCTTTCGCGCTCGCTATATTCAAAGAATATAAGCTGTGGCCCCCCCATGACCTTTGACTCTGGCACATGACCTTTGACCTCATCAACATATGAGGGATCACATGGTGCACCTATGACACAAGTTTGGTTCCAATTGAACTTCAAGTTTTCAATTTAGGTCAATTTTACATTTTTAGCCCATTTTCAACTTGACCTCATGACCTTTGACCTTTCAACATGACCTTTGACCTCATCAACATATGAGGGATCCCATTGTGCACCTATGACATTAGTTTGGTTCCAATTGAAGTTCAACTTTTTTTCATTGAGGGTCAATTTAAAAAAAAAACTTAACAATTTTGTGACACACACATCCACACACACACGCACACATACATACATCCACACATACACACGCACAACAGATTGCTAAGTGGTCCTGCCAGCTATAGCTGGCGGCCCACAAAAATTGTTGGTTGGGACATCCATTTTGTTCCACATGGGGATTAATGGCACTTTGATTTGAAGTTTATTGGGTGGCTTTGCTCTCTCCTCTAAGACCACAAAATACCACCATTTTTTCCATTGAGTTCATAGCCCACTTCTTCATAAGATACCTTAATTTACTTCTTACTTGGCATTTTCATCCTTCTCTTTCTTATAGGTATCATATTCTGTCTGTAATGTCTTGAGAGCCATCTTGGTTTCTTCCAGGCTGTTGTCAGCCGGTGCTACACTGGGACTTCTCTGCACACCTACAGACACAGGGGTCGTTTTCTCAGGGGAGAGTAATGGGCTGGTGGATGAGGCCTGCACCTGCAAAACAAAAAAATATATTTACAAATTCAGGCCTATATGTTAGATTGACAACACTTATTATAGATCCACTTCATGTTTTTACTTCATATGACTTGCTTTTTAACTTCTGAAATAGTTTACTGAAAGGTTTTGCTAAATTACAGAGTTTCTTAAAACCATCACAGAAGATTTTTTTTGCGACACTTGGCAAGTCCTAAATTTGACCCCACTCACTTCAACACAACAAATTTATTGGGACCCTTTACCAAATGTCACAAAAAACATTTTTGAACATTTCCTTGTTTTTCCAAAGAGTTGCACATCATCAGGAGACGTCCTGATACTTTTCCGGCACAAAACCTGCAGAATTCAGCAGCAATTTCTGTTAATTTACAAAGAATATCAGTTCGTCACAAATGGGTTAGGGACTCTTATGTTCACCACGCTACCCTGGATTTCGGTTTCATAGTCAGCACTACTTTAACGCTCGCAGCTATTTTTTTTATCAAACGTTTGTACTTACAATGGGTGGCGCACTGCCGGTTTGTTCCAGAAGTACCCTGTACATGTCTCTTTGTCTCACAATAGATTCAACCATCTCGGTCTGCCTGGTCCTTGCTGTTCTCATCTGTTCAAGGTCTACCAGGGCACTCTCAAGCTCCTTCGCAACTCCAAAGTCCTGGAACACAAAACAGAGAGGTAGGTTATATCTTGGGAATTCAAAGTTCCTCAGAACATGTGTTCCACCTGCAATCGCATTTCATGAACACAAATGGAAACCGCTTGTTATTATCGGAGGACACAGGAATGGATCATCACTGATTTTAATGTTTACACGAGACAGAAATGCAATGGTAAAATTATTTGTATAATTTTAACCATACTACGTTCTATCCCTTACTGATCTTTGACCATACAACAGGTGACAGATGGAGGGATCATCAATGGTTTGATTTAATGTTTACATGAGCCTAAACATGGTGGCGTAGTTATTTACATCCCTCGAGTATGACTTTTGTTTACTATTGGCCTAAAAATGTGCAAATCCCAGGGGTCAAGAGTTACAGCATATCCTCTCAAGCTAATTTGTGGGCAAGTTTCATGTCATAACACAATACTCATCCTTACTTTGTCTCCACTGTTTCCTTCTCTTGTTGTTCTTGTTTTTCACTCAGGTCCCTTATTGCTGTCAGTAACTGCTCATTTTGCTTCTGGAGTTCTTCAATGCTCCTGATTAAAGAGGGGAAATGTAGTCAATTTAATCAATTTGCTTCATTAATACTTTATTTTTAATAGCTCAATCAATGGCATGCACTGTGATATTAGTCCTGAGGAAAGCAGAATACAACTGGATGAATATAATTTTGTACATAGTGTTTGGTATGAATAATTTCTTGGCACAAGTTACTAGTACGCCCGCTTCCCCCCGCAAAAACGCGCACACTGGAATGCACGTAGAACGCAAACGCGCAACAAGCAACGCGCGCGTGTGCCTTGGCCAAGAAATATTACTTCAAACTATAGCACTAAAGTTTTTTTTTTTTCATTAACAAAAAATAGAATTGGTTCTTTTCTGTAGGCACAAAACAGTTTTTTGCTAACAGACAAAACCAACCTTGTGTTACATAAGCAATAACAACCTCAAAGAGTACCATACTAATTGTATGCCTGCATTAGAATACACCATTTAAAAACATGGAAAAATTGGTAAACTGCCAATTGCAGTAGGGGCAAATTAACATGTACAACATTTGTTTTGTTTTCATCACTCACCCTACCCCTTTCAGACCGGGGAGGACAGTGATATGACCAAATTTGTGCAATGTTGACCTTTTGATGCTTCCCCACCCCCTGTCCAGAGCAAGCTAGTAAGACCCGGGGAATGTAAATACTTGGTTGTAGTAGTATACCCTAACCAGGTTGTATCATCCCCGGGTTCTACAAAAAGGGTGTGGTTACTATCCCCCTTTCACGGAACAAGACATGCACATTTCAAGAGGCACATGCATGCAGACTTTATAATCACACATATCCAATTTGAGCATATCACGGGATATGGTAACTCATGGCACTTTGCGTCCCGTACTATCAATACGATACATCACTTTGAGGAAAATCATTAATTTTATCTTCGGCTCTGTGGGCTCCTGTAGCCGCAGCGGCCATGCTGTTTGACAAATGGGCCTCTCTCGTTACAGCACTGACCTCTATACAGCGTAGGGCGGTGTCGTTTTTACCAAGGTTAAGGTGTTTCTGGGCTTATTTCATCACGTTACGCTTGTTCATGTTATCATGATCCTTGGCTTTGTATTTCAGTCATTTCTAGGTAATAGCATATCACAGCACCCTGACAACATAGCTTCAAACATATAAAACGACACGAACAAACTAATAAGACATCTACAATCCGAACAAGGCTCACACTCACCGTGTATCTATCAATTATAGATCTTGCCAACTTTACCAACATACACCAACTAGAATTCTGGCGGTTCCTCTCGCTTTCGCGCTATCTATTTCAAAGAATATAAGCTGTGGGCGCCCCATGACCTTTGACCCTGGCACGTGACCGTTGATATCTCATCAACATATGAGGGGATCGCATGTGCACTCATGAACAAAAGTTTGGTTCCAATGAACTCCTCAAGTTTTCAATTTAGATCACATTTTACATTTTTTAGGCAACCTATTTTTCAACTTACCTCACTGACCTTTGACCTTTCAACCATACCTTTGGAACCCCTCAACATATGAGGGATCATTTGGTGCACCTATGACACAGTTTGGTTCCAATGGAAAGTTACACTTTTAATAAGGTCAATTTTAAAAAAACTTAACAATTGTGACACACACATCACACAAACACACATACATACACACGCACAACGATTTGCTAAGTGGTCCTGCCAGCGTTAGCTGTCGGCCCACAAGAAACCTTTGCGCACCAAAACCGACCGGATACACATTTATGACCTGCTGACCTCAATTGGGTAAGCAACAACAGACTTGAGCATGAGCAATGTGCATGTAATAATATAATATTAGGAGCCCCTATGAAAATGTTAACAAACCCTATATTATATCACACATTCAGGAAAGAATACGGGCTTTAATACCCAAAGTACTAACTGTGCATTTTTTCCTACAATATCAAACAAAATTAGTCAAAACACTGATGTTTTATAAATCATATAACTGGGCCTGATTTCCTTTCCAATGTTGACTTGAACATATGCATTTCCCTTTTTGAAAGTTAGAAATGCCCCAAAATCTATAACCCCCCATAGAAAAAATGGTCAAACCGCAGTGACCGCATCACACCCGTTACGCTTGTTTCATCTTATTTCCTTTTTGGCCCTGAGCCCCAACGGAGTAACTTCATGTTTGTGGGGAGCGGGCCTTGAAGAGGGGTCCAACATTGGAAAGGAAATCAGCCTCATATGCATTTATAAACCATTGTTTTGACTAAATCATTACACTGAGCTGATTCCTTTACACCAATGTTGACTGAACAATGCATTAACCTCAGTGAATAAATATTTCAATCAACACCAGATTAGCACCTAGCAGTCGGAGGAGGAACAATAGTTTTCGAAGAGCGGGTCGATAGGATGCAGAAACAAAGGTTTGAACTAAAAACGCCAGAGGCCCCAAAAACACACGGCATCTAGATTCCTAAAATTCCGGAAGCCAATAACTCACCTAGACAGTTGAGTACACAAGTGTGAGAAATGGACCTTAGACTTATAATGTGTTTAAAGACCTGCCAAAGTTTTTTTTGAGAGGAGAGCCGAGCGAAATCCCGCGGAAAAACCAAGCCTAAGGGATAGGCGAGAGGAAGAGCTCTGAGGGAGACTGAGTGCGACGTAGGCCCTGGACAAAGGTCCCGAAGCACCCCGCGGCAAAATGTCGGAGAACAAGCTTTCCAGCCTAACAAACAACAGAGACAGAGGGAGCCAAGAAGCTGCAAGGGAACCGCGGAAAGACGGGGGGGCAAAGAAGCCTGACCCAAAAAAACAGAGAGGTGTCCGAATCAAATACCACATATGAACCCAACGGGGAGAAGCCCGGTGGAGATAAAGGTAGAGCCTGAAGGAAGGCTAAAGGCCCCAACCCCGATGAAGGGCTGAGAGTTAAGTCCGACCCTGACCCAGAGAAGAAGCTATGAGAAGGAAACTCCGAGCTAATTCAGCCGGGCAGGGGACCCGAAAGAGCATACAGGCGAGGTAGCTAGAGCGGACGGACCAGCAACCCAAGGGATAATTTGTGGCTTCGCCCAGAGACTCGCAGATAAACCTCAGATCCCAGAGGGAACTAGCTTTCGGGTCAGTAACAGACGCCTTACAGGATTCAATGGAACGAGCCAACCTCACCGAAGGACGAACCACACAACCTTAACTGTGGGAGGCTGAGCTGTCGCCCGAAAAATCCAGACAAGGGATGATCGGAGAACGCTAACAAAGCCTCAGAGTAAGCAAAAAGTGTCAACAGGCTGTCCCAGCCAGGAGAGAGAGGGACGACGTACATGCCTCGACTCGGAGGTAGAGAACAACTGAGGAAAGAACGAGGCATACCTCCAATACCGGGAGCGGCGGCGGCCATAACCGTTCAACCGAAGAGAAGTCAAAGGCTAGATTAATGTAAAACTAGCACTCCCCCAGTCGGAGGCCAGCGTCAATCCCAGCCCGACGGTAGACAAAGTGGGCGACCCACCGAGAAGTCTGCCAGAGGGGAAACCAGAGGTAGCTCCACAGAAAACACAGTCGAGCCCCCGAGAGGCGTACTGGGCCGAGAGCCTGCTTACTGCTCTGGAAGCCCGAGCAGGAAGCCTAACCAGTGGCGATTGCAAGCATAGATAGTGTGACAAAGTCGTAGAAGAACAGAATGAACCTATCTACAAGGAATACTTCTGAACCGAACGACAAATCGGTACTCCGATGGGCCAACAAGAAGCCGCGTAGCCTGACTCCGGCTACGGTCCAAATAATGCCACCAAGCAGGTCCGAGGACAGCACGGTGGCTTCGACACGATATCTCTTGAGAGAAGAAATGAAGATAGCCCCCGAGAGGTGCTACCCGAATGGGGGAGATACCGATTAAGGAACACCAAAGCCTCGAGAAGAGGGAATAACCAACTCTTCACCAAACTGAGACTTCAGACAGGATAATGGCTCCACAACGGTGTTTACGCCCCATAGGACATTCCCACGGGGAGCGAGGAGCTCCCGACCGCTAGAAGATAGGGATAACAACCCCAGTCGGAATTGGCAGACCACCATGTCAAGGCTCCCATATCATAAAGACAATGATCCAGAGCGACCGAACGTGCCCCAAGACCCCGAGGGTACTTAAGGGGAAAAAGCACGAAATCCAGTTGCAAGCACACGGAAGACCAGACCATGCCAACTGCCAAGAACAACTGAGAAACCCGCCAGTGAAGCTAGTCGTAGAACCCCACCAAACAAGGGAATACGCCCTCCGCCGGGATCCCAGCTAGGCATACACATTGGGACAGAAGGCGTGCAAAAGAAAAACCTCAATTGAAGGGACGAACAACGGGGAGCCTGAAGACCACGGCTGTGGGGAAGGATCCCCCAAGACAGACCCCAACGAATCGGAGCACCCCTGGGCCTAAAGCCGGCAGTAATCCGCGCGAGGCCCGGACGGGCCCCAATGCTAGGCCCGGACAAGGCCCCACGCTAATCACGTACTACGATCCCCAACGAGTGGGCACAGTCGAGCTGACCAAAGCCCAAAAGTCCCCCAAGTCCCCCAGCGGGAGATAGCAGACCAGGCTAGCCATCCAGGAGCCTAAGGAATGTGCGAACTCTCAAAGCAGCCTATCTCCCAACAAAAAATGGAAAGGGACCCCACGGTCAAGACACCGACCCAACAGTGGGCAGTGTCCAGGCAAAGTCGAAAGACTTTGGCGAGGGGCGAGAGTAAGGCCTGGGAGCCCAGTAGGCTAGGCAACAGAGCCAACCACCCCCGCCCAGTACAACAGAGCCAAAGGGGCAAGGGCCAATCCACCTGGGTAGGAGCCAAGCCCCAAAGAGGGAACCCTATGCCCAAACCAGCGTCAAGACTTAATGACCAAAGCCCGAGATCGGCCAGAGCAGGCTAGGCCCCGAGGCACCAGCAGCATTAACCGAGGTCTCTTCGCGCCCGCACGGAGTGAGGACGGGAGGCCAAGGAAAAGCCAAGACGCGATGGTCAGGTTCCCGTACGGGGTGTAAGACCTGGCCTACATTTGGAAGTGACCTCAGGGAGATTGAATTTGAACTTGTGTAAATGGCTCTCGTAGCGCGCACGGCGAGCGCCCTGGCTCGAAGCTTTAACACGGGTGGGGTCATGGGCCTGCCCCTAGGGCCCCTGG
>JAMKCH010043277.1:0-22322 GCA_023653785.1 Ophioderma brevispina
TGAGAATCTTTCATCCGATATCGTAGTACACAGTTGAAATAGCCAGAAAAACAATGAATTGGCTTATGTCACAGCTAGCAAAGTGTTTTGCCGCATTGTTTTGATTAATCGGACAGTTGGCTGAGGACGGCTAATTAGTCTACGGAAGGTATTCCCCTGCCCCCCGGACTCTACCAAACCAACTTTTTAGCTTCCTTTTATGGTCCTGAAACACATTTGAGATGTTAACAAATACATTTTTGTCGGCACTCTCGCGATATTCAAGATGGCGTCCAAAATGGCCGCCAAAATAGGCAAACAAATGACAATTGGGTATTGAATATCAAAACATATGATAAATTATAGATATAGCTGCCTGGTCATTGGCATCTAATTGCTAGTATGTGATTTTTTGCCATATCTAAAAATCCGGCAAAAATGGCCGCCAAAATAGGCAAAATTAAAGAAAATGGGGTATTTAATTTCAACAATAAATTGCTAAAATTTAAATTTAGATATAGTTGACGGGTCATTGGCGTTTATTTTCTAGTATTTGAATTTTTGGCCATATTTTAAAATCCAAAATGGCGCCTATGATAGCTAAAATTGAACAAAATTGTATGCATCATCTCAAAGTGTAGTAAATTGGTAAAATAATACATTAATTTACACCTACTTAGAATTCCTCAGACGGAATGCCAGGAAAGTTTGGTGGAGCCTTTTGGATTTGTTATCTATGCGAAATCCCATTTTGACACTTCCCCAGCACCCTAGTTTCTGGGACGGGTCACAGACTTCGTACAGGAGGGTAAACCCCACGTACCAGCGTGTCCAGGATTGACACAGTGTACAGAGATAATCCATGGCCAAAAGCCAGCACCGTCACTGGTGGCTAGCCTGATAGACATGGTTCCCTTGTGCAGGCTTCACTACATGAGGCGAATTCAATTTAAAAAAAAATAAAATACTAGAAATTAAATGCCAATGACCAGGCAATCTAAATTTTATTTTACCAATTTGTTACATTTTTTATATTAAATACCCAATTTTCTTTTATTTTGCCTATTTTGGCAACCGTTTTGGGCGCCATCTTGGATTTTTGGATATGGCAAAAACTTCAAATACTACAATTTAAATGCCAATGACCAGGAAGCCATATCTTAACATTAATAATTATTTATGAATTATTGCTTGTTTTGATATTAAATACCCGATTTTCTTTACGTTTGCCTATTTTGGCGGCCATTTTGGGCGCCATCTTGGATTTTTGGTTATGGCAAAAACTTTAAATACTAGAATTTAAATGCCAATGACCATGAATTATGCACTTTTTGCCTTTGGGTTATATTTAATGGAATATTTAACAGCGGCATAATGATGTGGTGCGGAGGGCTCCACATATACGTACCATACCTTTGAATTGTATTTTGTACCTCTCTAGCAGTTCTCAAGACCTCGTAGTTGAAGCATAATTCAAATGTTTAGCTGTCCTTTTGGGAAACTTTTTTTCTCAAGAGCTAAATTTTAAGCTTGATTTTAGTTCGAAAGGCTGCACATTTTTACAAATTTAAGACCCTATTTTGAGAGAAAAAAATCAGTTCCCAAGCCTGCAAGTTTGGAAAACCGGGGGCGTACATCTCTGCGGAAAAAAGAAGTTGAGCCACCCACCCAAAAGGGGAAAATGCATAGCCAATTGACGAAGAAAAATAAGACTACTAAATGTCTACTCTGAAACTAATTACTTGAACATGCATGATTATTTTACAGCATGAACATGCATCCGTTAAAATGGTGGACTATATCAACAAGAAGGTTAAATTATCCCGCAAAAAAGTCGATCTTATCAAGGATCTCATCAGTGGAAAAAACACCTGATGGTAATTTTTAATTTAACTCTCTTTTTCGTCATTGTTCACTAGATATCCTTGTGAAAAGCGTATTCAAAAAATTCGAGTTGATTCCGATCTTGCGGGTTTGTATTTTTTTTTATCAAAAGGGGTAATATGAACCAATTTATGCCAAAAAATAGAATAATAAATGCAAGTGTTATTTCCTACTTTTTGGTGCACCAAAAGATGATATTTAAAAAATATCTAAAAGAGTTTTACATCTAAGGCAAACAAATGTTTTGCTTGTCCTCCACCTACTGACTCTGTTTTTGAAGATCAGGGAATACGTTTTTACTGTACAAAAGAATATCAACTCGAATTTTCAAAATCCCAATAAAGGTGTTTTTTTCAGAATTATAAATTATGCCAAAATAGAATTTTTAACTTCCACATTGTTTAAAAAAGAAGTAATAAAACTCTTAATTTGCCATAATTTTTAATAGACTTTAAAGAGACATGAGAACAATTCCAGAAAGAAGCGCCCCCATTTTTTTCGCACCCGGGTTTTTTGCATATTTGGAATGCTTATCAATGTACTAGATCCACACCGGAAGTGAATACGCCGTCTTTATGTAATAAGGTGATGTGATTTAGTAATCTCTGTCGTGCACGGAAAGAAATCAAAGGGACGGGTTTCGATAGGGACATTAAATAGTAGGCAAGTTCAAAACAAAAGTTTGCGGTTTGCTTTCGTATTCTGAAAAAAATCACTTTAAGTTTACAATCTTTGCTATGATTATTAAAAATAATTTTTTTTGCACCAAACTTAATCCCAAAAATTAGAAGCGGGCCAGTAATTTTGTAAAAACATTTATGGAAGGACTTTAAACAAAGCATTAAGTTTCTTTAACGAATGAAAAACCCCTCAAAGTGATCTTATTTTAACAGATTAATAATTGAGGAAACTGACTAGGAAAGTATTATACATTATAACAGAATAGCAAAGAAATATATTTTGGTGAGCGGGGTTTGAAAGTAATTATGTCCGCTGGGAGCCACATTCCGGGCTCCATAGACGACAACGGAATAAAGCGTGAAACTTAATGTTGCGTTTGAAGAGTTAACTGATCGAGTGCCCTATTCTTCCACCGTTGTAGTGGGACTATGAGTACGGCGGACTGTAATTAACTTTACCGCTGACCAGAGCTCACCATTTGAGCTATCAGCCACCAGAATGGGGCGATCCCCTATATTAGCCAATATCTTTGGTGAATGGTTCTAGTCAGATGCCATATAAAGTGTATAGTTATGATTGATCAAGTTTCTTGAAAGGAGAATTTTTTATAATTAATATCGAGGTTCTTTGATTCTAATTGCTTGGTTTTACTTGTAAAATCGATATTTCGTCAATAGTTACTTCTTTTTTTGAAATTAAAGTGACAGGAGAAGATTTTTAGGATACAAATTTCTATCAAATGCATTGCGATCGGTTGTAGACATCTCTCCGAGAACAAACAAGTACAAAAGAAAACCACAAACTTGTTTTGAACTTGCCTGGCTATCTTAATCGTCCCCTATAGGAACATGCTTTGATTTTCTGGTGTCTTGCACGACAGAAAATACTAAATCATCTTATTAAAGACGGCGGTATTCGGCTTTTTCACTTCATGTGATCTAATACATTGGAAGCATTCCAAATATGCATTTTTTTTAAAAAAAAAACCCCGGTTTGAAAAATTGGGGCACTTTTAAAAGGAGTGGCCAAGCTTTGAAAAGTACCCTAGTTTTCGAGTTACCCCTCCACTATACCAACAAACCACACCCCCTTTATTGAAGGATAACTATATGAGATTTAAGAAAATGCATGTTATGGTTGAAATATTTGGTGGCAGGGACGATTTCTAGGCCAATGCATTTTTAGGCACTGCAATTAAGCGAAATTATTATTTTTTTTTTGAGTACAATATTTTACAATCTATTTTTAAATGGTATCATTTTTGTTATTTATATCGGTTTATACATTGCATAAAGTGTTCATGTAATACTCGTTGTGGTGGCATGTGATAAAAAGGATGTTTTTTTAGGAAAAAGTGATTTTGGGGCTAAAATTCTAGGCCCTTTATATTGAGGGCTGACACACAGAAGGACGTAACTCAGCACTGAAAGAAATATTAAAGAATTGTAAGCATCTCATAAAGCTCATATATGGTACTGTAAGCAAACATTATATAAACAAAGAACAATTTTTAATTATGAACAGCAGAATTAAAGAAATTCTTTAATATTTCTTTCAGTGCTGAGTTACGTCCTTCTGTTTGTCAACCCTCGATATATTGTATAAAAGCTTATAAAACAAATCTATAATATAAATGTCAGGTTTTGCTAGAAAATTTATCAATCTTGATTTTCTTAGGTTTTTAGCTCAAAACATGATTTTCTGACCCAAAAAATACCCCTGCCACCAAAGTTTTTGACCACAACCATCATTTTTTAAAATTATTTATTACTATCTTTCGAATAGAAGTGGTTGCGTTTTGTTGTACCGAGGGGAGGGGTTGTCGACAATTTTGCAGTCCAAGCCGCTCCATTACTTCTTTCTGGAAATGTCCTCATATCTCTTTCAAATCAAAGTTGGTCAAAATCTTAATGTATAATATCTCTATTTGAGAGGAAAATCAGAGAAAGGTTTGCTATCTCAAGCAAATAATAAAAATTCAGAACATAATGAGTGAACGCAGAGAATGTTCAAGATGCCAGCAAAATGGTAGGTTTAATAAAAAGTCATGCCTAACATTTTTTTCCTTGGAGTGCTATTACCCCAAGGAACTCCCTGACGACTACCTGGAAATCAAAATTGTATATGATAAGGTCAAATTAGTGTTTTTGAATATGGTGAATTTAAATTGGGACAAATTATTTTGTTATCAATCAAATTTCAGCATTATTAACCAAAACTTATTGCTTTATAATGTTATTTACATGTCCTCCTGTAAGTGTATGCAAGATAATCAATTCGCTATCATGCCGTTCCTTAACACAAGTTTTTCGAGGTAAGTTAACCAATTCAGATGATCAAGCCCGTTATTTTAACGAATGGCATCTAGCTCATTGATTATCTATACCATAATCCATGTATTTTCAGGGCAAGAAAAAGAGGTGGAACCACTATCGCAAAAGGCGTTTTCTCTACCAGATAGTTAATAACAAGGACAATGGGATTGACGTTGACAAGTGGGACTACTTAGCCAGAGATTGCTACTACTTAGGACTAGCAAATAACTTTGACCACAAACGCGTCATCTCGCATATGAGAGTTTGCAAGTGTAAGAAGCCAGCGCAGGATGGAGATGAAACTACTTTGGAGATATGCTTCCGTGACAAGGTATAAATCTAGATGATGTCATTGTATTCAAACTAAAATTGTCTGCGAATGCATGGCTAATGCTAGAGCAAAAAGTACATCAAATTATATGTTCCATTTTTTTAAAACATAACATTTATTAGTGGATTATCAGCACAAAAAATCAAATCATATAATTAAAAATACAAAAATTAAAATGTTGTTTAATAGGGGTTCACTCAATGATCCAAGTTATTTTAAACCCTAGTTACTTGTAGATTGCCTATGTGATCATGCAGAATGATGTCTATACGGGCAGAAGAAAATTCATCAATCCACTCTAAAGACGTCAACATGTGGGTACATACACAGATCCGCATGTTGACGGAAAAGCATTATCACCTGACTGCGGTGCTGGGTGCTGGCTTGGGCTTTCACCTAATGGACTTTATTTCTATTCACGAACACACAACAAAGTTGCCTCCCTCAGAGGAGATGGAATAGTCCAATCGCCGATCTGGACCTGCACGCATTTTTATATCTACTATACTTGATAGGAAGACATGTTTGTGGTCAGCTAGCTGCTCCTAAAAAGATTTCAAATCATTGCAGTAAACATTATCAGTTAATCAAAGTTGCAAATGTAGTGCCTCAGCATCAGGTAAACGGCCTTAGATTTCTACCAACCAGGGCCGAATAATAAATTTGCAATCATAGCTAAAATTGATCATTGGGTTTTGTAGTTCATGAACATAAGTTATGACAAAAATAAAAGTGATGGCATTTTGCATAAAACCCACCCGTTTTCTTCAAAATGGCGGCATTTTAAAGGTAATAGCACACTATGGTTGACTTCGTGTCGGAATGTATGTTGTCCTGGTCAAGAGGTTCAATATCCAATTGGCCAGCAATTGTCTGCTCATGGAAATGTATATACACAGCTATTTTTTTTCAAGATTGCCGCCATCTCATCACAGAAAACCGTATTTCTTATTATATAAGAAGAAGATGATTTTGGTGGGGTCCAAATGAGTGTTTTCCCTCTGGGTCACGGAGTTCAATAAAACTATTCTCAAAACTGTAGATTGAATATAAAAGTTATATTTATTTGTATTTGTTTCCTTTGTTTTCCAAGATAGTCCATATTTTAAATACACTTACCCCAAAAGTATTAACTTACTGCAATGTCATACTTAATGCGGCAAAGGGATAAAATATATTAAAACCCAGATGCTTGAAATATCAATACAGAATTCTCAGTAACTTCTCCTTAGAATTTCCTAACTGCGCTTTATTTGCCCCTATGAAGAAAAACCTAAACCACTTGACTACCATTGTGCAAGTGACTATGACCATTGTCATTGTTTCAAATCTCGGGCCATTTTACTCTTTACATATCTGGAGCAACAATATCGTTTCTCATTAATAATACAGGTCTAAATATCAACATTCCAATGCAATTCCAGAGATATATTTTTGGGTGAATACATAGAGAGTAGTCAAGGTTGTCACATTTTGGGTGTCGCATGTGGCGTCCATTTGAATAACATGGCTCCACGACGCACTACAGTTTTTGAGAATATTGCTGTGGAAATCCTTGACCTAAAAGATAATCCCCTTTGTCACCAAAATCGCATCCTAGTGCTGTATACATGATGTATAAGGATTTTGCTTTTTATCTGTTGACCATTTTGGAAATAGTGACCGTATTGAAACTGTTCCATTCCTTTTATATTCATCTAACAGTTTTGTAAATAGTTTTATTGAATTCCTTGACCCAGAAAATCTTTAATTTGACACCACAATTATCTTCATAGGCTAAATAATAAGAAATGTAAGGTTTGTGTCAATAAAATGTCAGCTATCTTGGAAAATATCGGCACATGCAACATTTTATAGTTTTGGGAATAGTTTTATTGAACTCCTTGACCCAGAAAAAACATTTTTTACAACAAAATTGTCTTCTTAGGTGTTTTTGGCTTTAATATGGCTTCCATTTTGGAAAATAGCGTCGTATGCAAATTGCCACCACTTTTAATTTTGTCATCACCCGTTTTCATGAACTCCATATCCCGGTCAATTTTAGCTATGATGAAAAATGTTATTATTCCGGCCCTGGTACCACTCTCCTAAACTGGTTGGTGCTGCAACAATAATGCAACTGTAAAAACTTAAGAAGTTGTTTCCCTCTCAGAGGGGATACACTATCGATCGATACCTACCCTCCGCGATCTTCCTTTAGTACAAATGTCTTATTTGGGCCCGACCACAACTTAAACCTCTATACCACATTGAAAAAGTTCGCTGCCGCGAAATAGTCCGCCGGAAACACGCTCTAATTTTCTGGTGAATTACCACCAACACGCCGCGGTGAATCGTCCTTACCCAAATTGTTTCTCCTAATTGCAATTAAAGAATACAACTTTCCTGAGACCATCTTGCAGGTGGTAAAAAACATTGTGGGTGGGTGGTAAAGTAGGGTAGGTATTGATCGCTAGTGTATCCCCCTTCTCACTTCTGAGAGGGAAATACACTGCGCCTCGATAGCTACCCTCCGCGACCTTACTTTTTCCCAGTATCGGACTGGTAGTCTCAGGCGGTGGAAGACGAAAAAGGAAGCGCTAGAGTATCCCCGTCTGGCACCGAGAGGCTTACCAATAGCTCTTGATTGTTCTTACTTCTACCGGCACATAGTTCTGCAGTAGCAACATCTCCTCTCCGCACCAGTACGTCTCGGCGATAAACTCTCTGAAAAATGGTTCAGAACTCCATCCTATATTGTCAAGGATATCCTTTGGAAAATGCCCAGGTGCGAGCGCGCACATCATGGGACTTAATCCGAGAGCTAGTCAACCGATCGTGATGTTTTTGCTATTCGCCCACCCAAAGAATATTTTTGACTGAGTAATCATAAGCGTCCGGCTCCGCCGCCTTGACCACCTCGGTCTATGGATTAGCCCCGACCTTTGTTTGCCCATACTCCTCTGTCTTTTACGACGGGGCTTAACCCGTCCTTTACCGCAAGTGACACCTCCATGGTTCCGAGGGGCCTGATAGCCCCGGCTACTTTAGTAGTTTTGCTATTCCAACCAAAGACTATTTTGACTGAGTAATCATAAGCGTCCGGCGCCGCCCGCCTTGACCACCTCGGTCTATGAGATTAGCCCCGACCTGTGGTTGCCACATACTCCTCTGTCTTTTACGACGGGGCATGAACGTCTTACAGCAAGTGACACCTCATGGTTCCGAGGGGGCTGATGCCCCGGCTACTTTAGTATAGCCCATGTGGACTGGGGGTTGTTGTTGACCTTGGTTCCCTCGAAAAGGCTGTTAGCTTCCTTTCTCAGTGATTGTCTTGAGCTCTTTAAGGGACGGGCCATTGAACACCGAAAAGGTCCTTCCCCAGGGATGCCGCTAAACACATCAAGAGGAATCTCTGTGAAGTTTAGGGCCTTTGTGACAGTGTCCGTCTCGACCTCAGCGACTTGGCCGCCATACGAACATATTCTCAGCGACCAAGTGGTTCAGGTCTGAGACGACGTAATCGGTCTGTCAGTGGGCAGCTTTTGAGCGGGACTTGTCCGCTTCCATGTGAGAACGCGCGAACGAAGTGTGCAATGACCAAATGCTGGGCATAATAAGGCGAGATCGTTCCTAGCCAGGGAGCATCAAAATCCCCGCAGCTCATTTCCCGTGCGTGTTCCACGTGGACCCGTGAATGGAATGCCCCTCATGGAGAGATTGAGGGGGACACATCTCGGTTTCGGTCCCGAGACATGCTGCCGGAAGGCTGGCCTGGGCAAGAGCGGTGTTTTTTGTAATTGTAACAAGAGTGTACTGTCCCGCTCGAGAAGGTTCTCCCTAACGCGGAAATTCTATCACCTTTCCCTACGGAGTGCTCCAAGTGAATGGTGGCCTTGAGATTCCGTAAGAGAGGGTTCCAAAGGCATCGAACTATGAGGTTTTTTAAACTGGACGCGCGGGAAACCTCCAACCGCAGTGCGCATCCAAGAGAAACAGTCGCAACGATTGAGAGCCGATGGTGGGATGATATATCCATTAGGGCAGGTCAACCGGTGAGCTGTACGAGTATCATTTTGGTTTTTGTAACTTCGCAAATATTTGTATTAATGTCAGTAAAAAGATACATTTCTAGAAAGAAAAATTGGACCGATTGAAACCCGATGATGGCACCAGATTAATGTAAAACTTTCCCGTATTTGAAGGAAAAAATACTAACAAACATGATTTTGCCCAAAATATTCACGACAGCATAACAAAAACAATTTGACTTTTCATGGTTTCTTATGTTATTTTTTAGAAAACAAGACAAATTGTTCTAGGGGGACGGTTTCATTTTTGAAAAATAGAGTTACTTTTCGACATATAAGGAAATATGTCAAAAAAGTGTGATGTTACCTTTCTTTTGTTCCAAAATTTGAGTATATATTTGGTGAATATCTTTAGTTGAAATCGAAAAATTAAAAATTGAGAAACCGTCCCTAGAAAAGACCGACTGCTATCGTAGGAAGTTTATCTTGTCTTAAAATTTCACCAAATTTTTGCGAAAATTGAACTTTGAGAAAATCCCTTGTTTTTAGTAAAAAATGTGACTTTTCACGCCATTTGAAGGCTGTCTCTTTCTCAAATAACTTTAATCTTGAACTTCAAAATTGAGTATGTTGTGCAATTGATGGAAATACATCGTTATGCACCATTGAATCAAACATCTTTTCTCTCTAAATCCATAAATCAGAAGAAATGAAATGCGTCTGGTCTAAATTAGCGCTTTGTTTACATTTCCAAATATTATTTTTCGTTTTTCCAAGATGCGTTCGCGCAACAGTACATTAAAACACGCCACGCTTCATTACGCAGTAAAAATTCACCTCGCGACGCGATGCTGCGCCATGCGCTTGACAGCGTGTAATGCGCTTAAATTCCCGACGTTAAGACTATGTGGTTTTTGTGACTTTCAATGGTCAAATAGCTGCGTTAAATCGGCAAAAACAATACAACTCAGGATGTCTGCATTGGATCACCTTTGGTAGAACGATAGAACACAGTTTGATTTTTAAAAAAAAAATGGGTGCAAAAAAATCAGAAATTCGAGTACAAAAAAAAGCCTAGGGTTTAACCACTACCTTAATCCATAAACTGACATTTTTGCCACTCTGGGTTAACGGGGAAAGCGTCCCTAGATCTTAACAACACCAATCCCGCCTACAGTTGCCTAGTCATTTTCTCTACGGACATAAGGGAGATGGGATGCCCCAAGCTCGGTATATTCCCATGCAATCGCTCCTATGGGCCTCAACTCCTCATGTGCTAGATCCAGGGACCCGACTGCTTAGTGTCCTCACTACCTGAGGGAGGAATGAGGATGGCTGTTACGTTTCACCGTGTGGTTCCTGCCATTTAGGGAAGGGGCACGCCATAGTTCGGTCCCCCAGCACACTCTCGTCTAGTCCTTTGGATGGGGCAGACGGGGACTGGGATTGATCTCCTCCCATTGACGGTTGAAGGCAGCACTTCATAATCAATGATGTCGTATGGTCGAGCCTGGACTGTCGTCGACCAGGTCGACACCTGGTTCCGCCCTGGTCGCTCCGAGCGGGAGGTGCCACTCCTCACCTCGACAGCGAGGGTGTTGGCCATCGTCCTCCTGCTCAGAAAAGGATACCACGCCGACCCCTCATTCCTCCCCAAGTCACACTCGCTATAGCTATCGGCGTTTGTCCCATGTGGCAGGCCGACTCCTTTTCTTAGCCGGTCAACTTGACACGGACGGGGGACGCTTGCGTTTAGCTGACGGGGTCCCTCCGGTCCCTACAATCCCTCCGGAGGCGGGAAAGGAAATGCAAGGTGGAGGGTTCTGTCAGCTGTTGCTGCAGACGCCTGTTGAGGCGACGGAGTGGGGGGTGTTCTCGGTTTTTAGGGCCGACGGGCTCAGTCATGCCATCGGAGATGGGGATTGGTCCTTCGGCGCTGGAGCTGGTCAAGGTTGGTGGGTCGCTCTCCCGATCTGAGCCCTGGCCTCGACCTGTGTCACTGCCGGGACCAGGAGTCAGCTCGATCTGTAGTTGGACTTGTGTGCCTGTCCACGAGGGAGCTGGTCCAACGTTCACTCTGGTCGTAGACCCAACCTGGGGATGGCCACGAATGCCTGTCCAGGGATGTCGCGTCAGGGACTGGATCTCCGACATTACCTGCTTCGGCTGGCGGGTCGTAGCCGGGGATCCTTGGAGAACCGCACACCCGGGGTGGTCTTCTTAGAGACCGGCTATGGGAAGAAGAGTGTGCTACTATCCTCCTGTGCACAGCACGCACAGCTTGGGGTTCCTGCTGGATAAGAACCACTTGCAGTTATTGCACCGGGACCTTTCTGGAAGGCTGGAGTCCATACTGGTGTCCATTGAGGAGGCAGCCTGTCTGTAAAAAACAATCAAGGAAGATAACCTAAGTTTAGTACCTGAGTAGTAAAAAATTGGGACCTGGGAAGAATCCCGACCAGGATCTGATGGAACTGCCGTTCTAGCCCATGACATACATGGACCACCTCTTCCCCATGGGCGCCAGACGGGGAAAATAATCGGCCGTGTGCCGCAATGGAGACCGAATGTTATCAGGCGGTCATCCCGCTGAAAATTTTCGAGGGGGAGCCCTGTATGGTCTAACACGAGGGGGTCGGAGGCGGTCTTTCTGCTTGAAACTCGCATGGAAGTCCATGGCTCTCGACCTCGAGCTGCAAGTGCCTGCATCCCGATCCGCTGATGGGGTGAGGAGGAGTCAGGGGCAGACTTCCTGCGAGAACTCAAAGGAGGGTGAGAAGCAACGAGGCTCCAGACTATCAACTTCAAGTTTCAGGCATCCAGCGACCCTTTCACCCCTCCCCCGAGGAAACGTGAGCACCACTAGGAGAGGTGGATCGGTGCGGACTTCCTGCGACAAACTCAATGAGGGTTAGGAGCACAAGGCGGTATGGCTAGTAATAACATTAACTATTTTCCTGACACTAGCCTAATAAGAAAAAGAGGTGAAAGAAGGCTTCTAAAATCGCACGTTCTTCAGGAAAACATCCTCGTCTTAAAGACGGGTGTCAAGAGTGGATTTACAAGAGGGTCCGAACAAATCTCGGGCTAGGATAGTCGACATCTTATACATCTCAAAACACGGCGAGGTAAAAACATCAAATTCGCCGTTTAACTCGAAATCTTAGTCGACGATTAGTCCAGGATTAGTCTATGGATACGTATGTGCTCGGAGTAACGTTTCTTTCTGATCAGTGCAGCTTTATACCGGAGACGCAGCTTTATACCGTTAGCAACACAGCTTGCCAAATTTGAGAAATAATTTGGGACGATTCACCGCGTGTTGGTTGGAATTCGCCCAAAAATTAGTGCGCGCTGGCTGTGGACTATTTTCGCACAATACAAATGGAATGTGCAGGAGTATAAGGTCATGTGAGGTTACTCAGCAAAGTGGTGACACCCCTGGGTACCACCATTGGAAAGCATTTTATTTATTTTTTTAGAACAGAAATTTGAATAATTAGGGTACACATTTTTCAGACTTCTTTGAGGACTTGACGTAACACACGATGACTCAAAATCAGTCAGTAACTGATGAAATTCACTGCGTCCCGCGCTCAGAATGATTGAAATGATTGAATGACTCTGCAATGCTAAGCCCTTGGCGTCATGTTCTTAATTAGCACAGTGGGGTTGCTGTGGTGCCCATAGACACGAAGAGCCTGTCGTCTTTTGCTCCTATACCATTGTATACCCCACAATATGGCTACGGAAAATATGAAAGTTCGTGCATACAACCGTAATTCAGGAGGCCGCCTGTATAAATTAACCTCATTTTATGTAGTTATGATACCCTATCGTGTACGCTATTTGTAACCATGACGGGAACGAACTTCGCTTTGCAATACTCAACTATTTATAGCGCCCTCAAATGAACATAGGTCCGGCAAGGAGGGCGTTATACCCTGTGTGTGTGTTGTGTGTATGTCTGTGTATGTCTGTGGGTGTGTGTGTACGCATTTATGTACGCATATTAAGTAAATTTTGTTTGAGCTTTTGTGGAAGTCAGAATCTTTTGTTCATATGCGACATGACGAAGTCTTAGAACATGTAGAATGGGCACGTCCGGGGGGCACGTCGGGAAGGGCTTTTTGTACAGTGTCTCGGGTGGCAACTAGAAGGTTGAAGGTACATGACATGTATTTGTGGGTTTGGTGTATAAATCAGTGGTTAATGGTGCTGTTACGTGCTATGTGTGTGTTTTAGTGGGATTCAAACAATACTTGCTGTATGGACCACTGTATTATTGATATTCTGGTTCAATTTTGTTTCATCACTTTTGTGTACATTTATAAATCGTCATATTCTTTGGATGTTACAGGTATGCCGATGCACTCTACGAATACTTCAAAGCAGATGCCACGAAAGAGTAGGTGTATGATATTTTCGGGAGGGGGATGGAGTAGTATAAGGTGTGGCAAATGGGGAAATTGTTCCCCCAAATAGGGATTTTAACCTACTGGGAAAGTTGGAAAAAAGGGAGAGAGGGAGGTAGGGAGGGATATGAGCCAAGATATGACTGTCCACTACCCCTTCTGAATTTTGAGGCGTCAGTAAAAAAATTAGCTCATTGGAAAAAATGAGAGGCCCGTATTGCCATCCGACTAAATTGATACACACCAGGGAAATGCTGCACCCCCCCCCCCCCCCCCCCCCCAAAAAAAAAAAAAAAAAAAAGTATATGAACCAGGGGTGGCATAAGGGTATTTTGATGGGGAAGGAAAAGGTAAGGTATTGTGTGTAGAGGGGTGTTGGAATTTTTTTTGAAGATACAGCACACATACTATTTCATTCATTTCTGGTCTCAGTTAAGGTCACCTCCGGAACCCTTGCAATGATGGTTGTTGCCCAGGCTCGTGCCAGGAGAGGGCACACAGCCACTCCCTTGTCAATTTTAAAGAGGAAAAAGAAGGGGGAGAAGAAGCAAAGGAGTTGAAAACTTTGCCAAAAAATATGCACCAAATTTTGCCACTCCTTGTCCAAGAGCAGATCTGTTCCAAGTGGATACCCGATCTAAGACCAGATCTGTTCAAGTAGATACCATATGAAAGACCCGGGACGATGTAATTTTACCTTCAAAATTTTTCCCTGGGATTGTACATTACATTTAAGCCATTTTGGATTATGTAGTTCTGAGCATAATATTAAACACTGAATTTATCATTCTGACACAGTCAGACTGAAAACCAAATTTGATACCCTATATGTGAGACTGAGAGAGGCATAGATCAAATTTGATACCCAATATTATAAGACGCTTTTTTTAACTCGGATGCTCACCCGATCAGAATACACCCCCCGGATTTTCAATATATTCAATCATGTGCTGTTTTGTGTTTCCCGCTGTCTGCCTGGATGTCTGGATGGCCAACAAAATTCATCAATCCACTCTACAGACTAAACCAATTAGTCAATGACATGGTGATAGAACATGATGAGGACATGTGCTGTATACTTTTTGGACAGAGTATGAATATTAATGAGCTCATTTGAATAGTTTTAAGAAACTTCATTAACCCACTCTACAGACTTAACCGATTAGTCTATGAAGTCTTGTTGCGCAATGCATCTTCCAATGTAAAAGAACCCCAAATCGCTCCTCTTCTCCTGTGTTGAATTCGCCAATATAGCGCTAAATGTTGATTGACTAGGTTCCTTGATCTCTGTAGATTGGTAATTATAATTCCCGGCTTCATATAAGTGTGCAAGAAATGTGAAAATTGAATTCTCATCGCTTACGATGAATCGTGAGTAGCGAGCAGAGCTCAGAGCAAAGCTGTGTTAACACGCAAGTGTGAGATTTTGACCACCACTTATGCTCCTGGAGCATAGATTGTGGCAACCGTTCCAGAGCGGAGCTATTCATTATATTGAGTGCTCTCGAACTCGAGCTGCCAAGTTGCCTGATCCCGATCCGATGATTGGGGTGAGGAGGAGGCAGGGGGCAGACTTCCTGCGAGGAACTCAAAGGAGGGTGAGAAGCAACGAGGCCTCCAGCTATCAACTTCAAGTTTCAGGCATCCAGCGACCCTTTCACCCCTCCCCCGAGGAGGGGGGAAAGTGAGCACCAACTAGGAGAGGTGGATCGGTGCGGACTTCCTGCGACAAACTCCATGAGGGTTAGGAGCCCAAGCGGTATGGCTAGTAATAACATTAACTATTTTCCTGACACTAGCCTACTAAAAGAAAAGAGGTGAAAGAAGGCTTCTAAAATCGCCCCCGTTCTTCAGGAAAAAACATCCTCGTATTAAAGACCGGGTGTCAAGAGTGGATTTTTAAAAGAGGGTCCGAACAAATCTCGGGCTAGGATCGTTTTAGTCGACATCTTCTACATCTCAAAACACGGCGAGGTAAAAAACATCAAATGCGCCGTTTAACTCGAAAATCTAGTCGTATATTAGTCCGGATAGTAGGCTACGTATGTGCTCGGAAAGTAATATAAGTAGTAGTAGTACGTTTCTTCTGATCAGTGCAGAGCTTATACCGGAGACTCAGCTTTAACCGTTAGCAACACAGCTTGCCAAAATTTGAGAAATAGAAAGAAGTGGGGACGATTCACCGCGTGTGGTTGGGGAAAGTCGCCCCAAAATTAGTGCGCGGGGGCTGGCTGTGTGGCTATGTTTCGCACAATACAAATGGAATGTGCAGGAGTATAAGGTCATGTGAGGGCGGTACTCAGAAATGGGGGTTGACACCCCTGGGAGATACCACCATGAGAAAGCATGTTATTAGGTTTTTAGAAAAGAAATGAATAATTAGGGTACACATTTTCAGCTTCTTTGAGGACTTGACTAAAACCACGATGACTCAAAATCAGTCAGTAACTGATGAAATTCACTGCGTTCCACGACTTCAGAATGATTGAAATGATTGAATGGAATCTGCAATGCAAGCCTTGACGTATTTCTTATTAGCCACAGTGGGGGTTGCTGCTGGTTGCCCATAGTGGGGTGACACAAAGAGCCTGTCGTCTTTTGCTCCTATACCATTGATACCCCACAATATGGCTACGGAAAATAGACAAGTTCGTTGCAATACAACCGTAAATTTTCAGGAGCCGCCTGTAAAATTAACCTCATTTATTGTAGTTAGAACCCTATCGTGTTGTACGCGATTTGTAAACCATGGACGGGAAACGACGAACGCAATACTCAACTATTTATAGCGCCCTCAAAAATGAACAGAGGTCCGGCAAGGAGGGGTTTATACCCGGTGTGTGTGTGGGTGTAGGCGTGTTGTATTCGTGGGGGTGTGTTGTACGCATTTATGTACGCATATTAAGTAAAATTGGTTTGAGCTTTTGTGGAAAGTCAGGAATCTTTTGAGCATATGCGACCATGACGAACAGTCTTTAGAAACATGTAGCATGGCACGTCAGGGGTGCACGTCGGGAGGCTTTTGTACAGTTGTCCTCGGGGTGGGACAACTACAAGATTTGAAGGTCATGACATGTATTGTGGGTATTTGGTGTATAAATCAGTGGGAATGGTGCTTGTTACGTTGCTATGTGGTGTTTAGTGGGATGCAACAATACTTGCTGTTAGGGACCACTGTATTATTGATATTCTCGTTCAAGTTGTTTCATTTCACTTTGTGTACATTTATAAATCGTCATATAAGGTTTGAGATGCACTCTACGAATACTTCAAAGCAGAAGATGCAACGAAAGATAGGGAGTATGATATTTTCGGGAGGGGAGGAGGGTAGTAGAGTAAGTAAATGGAGTAGTATAAGGTGTGGCAAATGGGGAAATTGTTCCCCCAAAGAGGGATTTTAACTACTGGGAAAGGTGGAAGAAAAAAAGAAAAGGGGAGAGGGATGGCGGGAGGAGGTGATTAGTGAGCCAGATATGACTGTCCACTACCCCTTCTGAATTGAGGCCGTCAGTTAAAAAAAATTAGCTCATTGGAAAAAATGAGAGGCCCGTTAGTGCAATCGACACCTAAAATGATACACACCAGGAAAATGACTGGGGAAAAATAAAAACAAAGCAAAAAGAAAACTGGAAAGTGTACGAATAGGGGGGTGGTAACAGGGATAGGAAAAAAGGGGGGCATAAGGTTATTTTGGAGGGGAAGGAAAAAAAGGAGGGGGGTAAGATAAGGTATTGGTGTAGAGGTTGGGGTTGGAATTTTGTTTGAAGATTACAGCCCACACATAATATTTCATTCATTTATGGTGCTCAGTTGTTAAGGTCACTGGACCCTTGCTAATGATGGTTGTTGCCCAGGCTCGTGCCAGGAGAGGTCACACAGCCACTCCATTGTCAATTTTAAAGAGGAAAAGAGAAAGAAGGGGGTGAGAAGAAGAAGAAGAAGAAAGAGAAGAAACAAAGGAGTTTGAAAACTTTGCCAAAAAATAGCCACCAAATGCCACTCATTGTCCAAGAGAGATCTGTTCCAAGTGGATACCCGATCTAAGACCGATCTGTTCAAGTGGATACCATTATGACAGACCACGGGACGTTTGTAAGTGTAATTGTACCTTCAAACATTTTTCCCTGGGATTGTACATTACATTTAAGCCATTTTTGGATTATGTAGTTCTGAGCATAATATTAAACACTGAATTATCATTCTGACACAGTTCAGACTGAAAAACCCAATTTGCTACCCCATATGTGAGGATGAGAGAGGCATAGATCAAATTTGATTACCCAATATTATAAAGTACGCTTTTTTTAAACCTCGGGGGATGATCACCGATCAGAATTACACACCACCCCCCCACCCCCCGGATTTTCAATATATTCAATATGTGCTGTTTTGGTGTTTCCACGCTGTCTGCTGGATTTCTGGATGCAACAAAAATTCATTTCATCCACTCTACAGACTAAAACCAATTAGTCAAATGGCAAGGTGATAGAACATGATGAGGCATGTGTGTATCTTTGGACAGAGTATGAATATTAATGAAGCTCATTGGAAAGTTTTAAGAAATTCCTTAACCCACCTCTACAGAACTTAAACCGATTAGTCTTTGAAGTCTGGTGCGCTAATGCATCTTCCAATGTTAAAAGAACCCACCAAATCGTCCTCTTTCCTGTGGTTGATTCGCCAAATTATAGGTAAATGTTGATTGACTAGGTTCCCTGATCTCTGTTGATTGGTAATTATAATTCCCGGCTTAATAAGTGTGCAAGAAATGTGAAAATTGAATTATCATCGCTTACGATGAATCGTTGCCCCCAGTAGCGAGCAGAGATTTCAGAGCAAAGCGTGTGTTAACACGCAACTAGTGTGGAGATTTGGACACCACTTATTGCTCCTGGAAGAATAGATGTGGCAACCGTTTCCAGAGCGGAGATATTCATTATATTGAGCGCGGACCACAATAGCAGTAGCGAATCTGCTACTGCTATTTTTAACAAATATATACAAATGGTCATTATTTTTTCAGGTTAGAGGCAAGAGGGTTAGAGGGAAAATTCTAGGTGTAAAAAAAAGACATAAGAAAAAATATCTGCCCTTTGAGGTAGTGAGGGAGAGGGGAGAGATCCTGCCCCTGGAGCATGGGTGTGGTGGTCAAAAACTACCGGGTGCGTATAAAGACCGGCTCTTCCATTATTTATGTTACACCCTCTTATGCTAAACCGATGGAATTGCATGAGGTCTAGGCGCTATCAGGGGAAGTAACAGTGGATATCTTATTATTACTTTCTCAGATCGGAAACAGTCACTCAATAATGGTTATTGCATTTTTATTTAATAATCACTGTTGGCTTTGCTATTGGGTTTGCCGGTATTAAAGTCTTGGCTGCTTCTTTTCCGTATGAGGCAGGCAGCAGCAGCTAAATATGTGTAAGCGTGGAGCCAAATCACTGTTGATTGGGTGGGGTTTGAGGAAATATGTGTCACCGGTGGAATGACAAGAGTAGGGCACTCATTGAGAATATAATCCGCAGTCTGTGATTGGGAACCACATTGGCAGATTGGCGATGGCCGCAGCCCCCATTCGGTGCATATTGCTAGTGAAGCGACCGACTCCTGTACGAAATCCGGGTTGGTTTAAGGTGACCCATTCCTTGCGTGGGGAGTTGCTTGCCAGGTGGTTTTTAGTCTGTCTTAGTTTTGTAATAGAGAGTTGATTGATCTGGTATTGGGGGGTATCTAGCCCAGGCAGGATTCCATGGTCTTTGTGTAAGATGCTGAATGGGGAAACTGGAGAGTTCAAGTTTAGCAGCGTGTCGCAGGAAGAAAGAAAGGTCGGCGAGGAGCGCCAGTATGAGTATCTGTGCACCGAGTTGGTGTGATTAGTTGACAGTGTTAGGCAAGCAAGTGATTGTGCCAGCAGGGCCTAATTCACTAGTGTATGCGTGTGGTGTAATGCAGGTGCAATGCCTGAAAGCCCCTGTAGGAAGGAATTCAGATGGAGTAGGCCGGAGGCAGCCAGTGATGGCACTCAAGGTCTCGTTGAGTTACCGTGTCCAGATTCTTGTGGGAGAACCTGTGAAACATGACTGGGGCGGCATATTCAGCAGTGATGTAGTCCATAGACTTATGCCATAGTCGATTTTTGCATTTTTTTCATTTAAATTATTTTTGTGTGATGTCCCATCTTTTTAACCCAGTATTACATCATTATCTATTATATTAATTGCATCATTTTCTTCTATTTCTAATTCGGACGCAAGTCACACCGTAACTAAGTAATTAGGCCTAGATTTTCCCTTATGACAATGGCAGTATACAACCACAAACATATACGCTCAGGGACTTCATGTAGAGCGGGAACTGTTTATTTACACACGGCCTGTTTATACGAAATATTAATCATTCAATAGAAGGACTCCCTTTATGATCCCGCTAAGGTTTGACCGCGAAAGTTCAGTGACCACTCCCCTCGGAAAAAAAATCGAATATGTACTTTCAGCTGCGGTCAGGTAATCTGCATTCGGTGGATGGTCGAATGTAGATCGGTCAATCATCAGATCTTTACAAATGAATAGATGAATAGGACTCGTCAAAATTGTGAAGGATGCTAGAATCGGACCGCAATATGTATTTTTTTTTTTTTAATGAAATAATTTTCGATCTTTGGGATGAATGCAGTTCACTTCGATATAACAAACATTCACGTTGGTAATATTTTGACACAGAAATTCACTAATTTTATTGTGGATTTTATTTGATAAAGTACGTGCAGTTTCGCTACCGTTACCTTTCGGAAAAAATGAGCCTTCATTCTTGAAAATCGATTCTATCGGACTTCAAATGTAGATATTTGCATGCAAAAATAACATGATTGGAAATTGGGGATTTTCGATGGAATCAGTACACAATATGGGGAGTTTGTGACTGAATCGTGAAGTTTGTGGACGTTTTCCGCTTGTTTTTTTCGAGCAGATAGAGTTAGTAGTAGTATGGGTACAATGCCGCAAGATACGTGGGCTACGCACGGTGTATATCTGTTGTGCAGAGCAAACGGGCGTGCCGGGCGGGCGTAGGCAGGCAGAGGGTACACGCGTAAGCTGCCGTGGAGAGCACATTGCGTTGTGTTTTTGAGGGGGTTGAGGTTAGAAAAACTTACGTAAATCTGCTTATAATTGTTCAAATTGATCCCGGAAAAAATTACAGGATGCCGTAACATGTCAGGTTTTTGACAAGTAAGCTCATTCCCCCCACACACACCAATCAGCAAGAAGCGATTCGGCGCCAAACATGATATCATCAAAAGCAAAGCAATGCATCATCAATGAAATATGATTCCATGCATGGGAATTACGCGCAGCGGCCCGTTTACGGCACATGCCGTTCACACTTGCTGTGATTAATTCACGATTGCTCGCTTAATATAAGTCATTTAAAGTTCTAATCTCGCACAATAACAATGAATATGTACTTATTAAGATTGAATACCGATCAAATTAATTTGCCTCTCAATAAAAATTATGTTGGGATTTCTTTTTCAACAACTGTTCAAAATGCTTGGCACTTACGGTGTGTGTGCATAGCCAACACGGGACACGAGGCTCATGAATATCGATCGCAGAGATAACCCGCCCCAGATACAAGCCCCGCAAATCCTTGTTAGCCATTGGTCAATTTGGTTCTAACGATGACATCGTACTTATATTAGGGTCCGCCATGTTTTGGACGGAACTCGCCATAGAAACCCACGTTAACAATCTCGACCCCAAAGTGAAAGTAAGTAGTCCAATTGTCCAGGTATGGTGAAGTGAAAATTAATGGGGAGTAGTTATCGCGCCCTCAATTGACCTGCATGATTAAAGTTAAATTCTCAACGGTTAGCATAGATATTGACGGTTAGTAGTTATCGCGCCCTCTACCCTCAGCTATTTTTTATCATTTCTCTTTCCTCTACTGGGGAAAAGCCTACAGGGGAAAAAGTAAAAAAAAAACACAATTGGAAAAAAAAGTAAAGTAAAAAAAAAAAGCAATTGGACTACAAAGTAGTCTAGTATCCGTACAGACAGTAAAGGCTAAAATATCTGATTTTGTCCTTATTAGGTGGCTTTTGGTCTTATCATTTGCAGGGCATATTAGGATACTTGTACTTGTTACAGACATGCAAAAATCTTTTTTTTTTTGATGATTTTTTTCGATTTTCTGATTTAGCAAATCACTGATAGTGACTTTAATTAAAATGAACAGGTAGACACTCAAAGCTGAGAACTTGCCTATTTCAAATTGTTTCTCTTTCATATTCTGTTTTGAAAAAATTGAAGGGTCTTTCTAGATGGACTTAGTCCTGGAATAAGAGTTAAGCCAGGACTAAGTTCTTTTGTGGATACCGGCCATTTAATTTAAGTTGATTTTACATTAGATATAACACATTTGATCCACAATAACAAAACAACTACTCTTAATATACTACTCCGCTACCTTTTTGGCGTTTTATTCTGGTATGAACATATCCCCTCCAAATGAAATCGCTAGTCGTGTCCACACGGTCGGACTTAAGTCACTTAATACCGGTATTAACTCTGGTCGGTATTAACGTCGGACTTAAAGTTGCCGTGTGGACTCGCACTGATCGGATTTAAATCCTGTCGGTATTACTATCGGACTTAAATTTGGTCGTGTGGACGCGTATTTAACGGTATTAGCGCTTAGATCCGAC
>JAMKCH010043278.1:0-12953 GCA_023653785.1 Ophioderma brevispina
TTTAAAATCTTTTCACATTTCTCTGACCCATGGAGCTCCAGGGGAACGCCATGGGGGTGGGGAGGGGTAATAGTGACCATAGGGGTACGGCTTGTGCCCTCCGCGATATACCCCAGGTTTTTGCGGCTGTGGCCATCTGGGAAATAGATGTAGCATTTATGTTTGACTTTTTGTGCTGCTAACCTTGTTTACATTTCCTCTTCAAATGACAGCCCATGGGATCCCCCAGGAGGGGGAAAGGATATGGGATGATATGGACGGGTGCTGCCTCTTATGTACCCTTCTAAAATATCCTTAAGTCTTAGCTGCAATAGATCCTAAAATTATTTGGCAAAGTGTGCGACTTTATACATTTCTGCCACCCGATGACTCCACCTTGGAAAGTCCACACGTAAGGTTGTTTAGACCCTCCTTTTTCAGCATCGTTGTCACCCAAAGACCCAATTTTTTTACTTTCAACCCAACGACACCATATGTTGTGGCAGGCGGTGGCGGCCAATCTTCAATTCATAGCGCAAAACTGCCGACCGAATCATTGGACGAGCCTGAACATGACCGGAGTTGAAGTCACTGTGCGGTTTTATAAATAGATCAGTGAGTGGTCAGTGGGAATTCCCGTACGGGAAGGGGCCGCGACCGTTCTAAATTGCCTTGCTTTAGTCGGTGGTGCATATTGTGCTGCAAAACTCTCATTACAATCGTTTTTTAAAGGACCGTACATGAGAGGATTGCTACATGCCCGGTCCAACGAATCATTCCACGGTAGGGGCAAGGCTACCCTGGTAACCGGGCCCTGGACATTGGTCCGCAGCTATAAATATCGTTGACCCTGCGATTGAACACGAGGTCAAACAGCCTCGTTCAAAATGGATCCCGTTTTTACCGTTATTCATACAAAAAAAAATACTTACACTGAGTTATTCTTCAACTCCACGGATTTTGAGTGGAAAAATAAATTGATATTAAACATCTTTTCGACTTTAGAATATTTTCAAGTTTTCGTGATTACGTTCTAAACTTATGGGAACGGCAAAAACTACGCTATCTTGGCCCCCCCCCCCCCCCCCTTATATTTTTGGTGAAAATTTTACCACTGCCACCAAAAGACCCCATTTGGGGGGAAAATTTTCCCCCAAAAGACCTCCATGTTGTACAAAATTTTTGACAAAAATCTCACCCAAAGACCGCCCTTTGTATAGAAAACTGTTGAAAAGTTTGTCTCTCGGAAAGCGCCTATTTAGGGGCAATTTTGGCTGTCTCTCACCCAAAGACCCCTATTTTTTCAGTCCTCTGTCAACCGAATGCCCCTGGGTTTGGAAGCTCGAGGCTTACACCCATATCCATTCATAGTGTGAGTGCCCCGCCTCCCCCCTCAGGCTATCACCTCGTCACAAATAACCAATTTGTTAATTTTTTTAGAACGATTATCACATCATTCTAATCAAATCTGCTAACTTGAACCCTAATATAGCGATAAGAAAAACTCAAAGTTGAAACCCATGTGAAACTTGCAGGGCAAGGGTGGACTTTTTTTAATTGGGTTGTTTGGCCCGAATATCCAACTTACTCCCCTTTCCTCTCTATATTTCCAGCAGCCTGATGGGAATGGAGGTGGGACTGATCATAATTTTATTTTCAATAATCAGACATGACGCCAATCCTTGGAACTCGCAAGCGTTTAAAAGTCCCAGGGCGGCACTCCCTATTTGAAATTGGCAGGTTAATGTGCCCACCGGCCGTCAAAGTAGGGGTCTTTCAGAATAATGAACATTATTCAGTAATAAGCCTCAGAAAAAGGGAACATTGGGGTAAAAATAAAAAAATAAGGGTCATTCGTTAAGAATTTGCCGAAGATTAGGCACAGTTAAAGTATATTTTCCATGAAATTTGGCAGGAACCTTAAACAAAGAGGTTTTATATTTACACAAGCTATTTGGTTGTAGAAAATGAAAAAAATAAGTCCTTCGTTTAGCTTGAAAATAGTAAAAAATGCGTATCTTTCGATTTTAAAGTTATTTAAAAAAAAGGTCATTGGGGTAAATATCTGTAAATTGAATTAAGCCTCAATTGGGCATTAGCTGGTTCAAAAAAAGGGGGTCTTTCGAGAGGCAGCAACTGCATACCCAACATAGGAAGTGGGCCCCTCCGGAGGAAAAAAAGTATAACACGTCCACCTTCAATGGGAGGAAGCCACAACTAGTTTTTGTCATATGGACATGAAACTCTACGTATATTATTATTTAAAGTGGCTTCGCTTTGGATTTTTTTTTTTCTATGGTGAAGGGGCCCGGTGGGGTGTGGAGGCCATCATTATATTGACATATTTATTATGCACTATTGCCGTACGGACTATCACTGTGTGATTTCTTGGGAAAAAAGGCCATTCAGTTTGTGCAAGTACTTAAATTGGGTCATTGCTGGTGAAAATCCCTCAATCATCCAGCCTTTGCTATTCCGAATGGTTATTTTTTTGGACAATTGTGGGCATTTGGTTTTTACTAATTTTGCCTAAGGATTGCTATTAACTCAGTGACCTACAATTGGCTGAAATATTGTAGTGCAAGATCAGAAAATAGGGGGCATTTGAGGACATATTTGAAAATAAGGGGGCGTCGGGGGTCCTTGGGGTGCAAGCTCGGCCTAAAACAATTTCTGGAAAGAAGATGAACGCATGCCAATATGTGTGAATGGCCAACCTCCACCCCCTCACCCGTTGAAGAGGAAAACTTAAAATTGTTGAAAATATTAGGACGGTGCTTCCCTACCCCAGCAAGGATGCCACTGGTTGTGGAAATGATTTTCCCTCTTTTACAGCAAAACATGTATGCTTTAACAAAGCAATTTTTCATCAATACTATAACAACTTTGCACAGTTTTTGCCAATTAATGACGTCAATATGACACAAATGGGGTATAATAAGGAACCTATTTAAAATGAATAAATCTACTCTCGACACTGATAACACATGTTTTAAGGATTATATTATTTTCAATGTAGAACCATTGGCACTGGATCTTTAATGCCAAATATTCTCAAAAACTTGATATCTTCAGGACCCCTGTCCAGGGGTAAATCACCCCCCCCAAATCAGATGAAACAAAGGGCATTTTCTCACTCACACAATCCACCACAAATATTTCCACAAGTATAAAATAATATCTCACAAACGGTTCAGTATCACCCCCATATTTATAAGTAAATTAATATATTAGCCTTTAATAAGCCCAAATCAGCGCGCTTACGGGTATAAAACAGAACGATTTATAATTAATGTCGCTGCGACATTAATTCAGCAGACGACGCCGACATGGTTAAACACAAGAAAACACACGGAGTTGATTCTCCACGGATGGTATTTGTTTGACCTTCCGTTTTAATATCAATGAGAACAAGTCTATGATATTCGTGTTGTTTGTAATATCACATTTGTTGAAGTACAGCAAAACTTATAGTTAGATTCAACCCATAGGTCACCTCTAGGACTTCGTCGAAGTACAGGCATTGAAATGAGGGGCATGTGCGTGGGTGGAAATTAAAAAATTCCACGTTAAAACTATTGAAACATGTAGGTAGATAGAGAGAAAATCAATCCTCATAGCTTTATAAATAAGCATTCAATCAACGTAAGCGCATTTCGAGGCTACATCATCTATCAAAGAGTTCTGACTAATCTATTTGCTTTCAGTGGGTATTCAATTGTAATGTCACTGACTTTTGATTCGAACACTAAAAAGTCTTTGCACCTCCTTTCTAAAAATGTCAACATGAAAAGCCAGAGGATTATCTGTGTTTGTTCATGAAACAGGTGAATCGGCCCAAATATTTTCTTTTCTGTCTCCTCTCCAAATTAATCGACTCTGTCCAAAACTTCTCCTGCGGTGAAACGATGAGTTTGAAATCTCTCTAATCGACTGCAAATACCTGGTTGTCTTTAGCCTTTGTTCTGTCCATTGTTTTGGGTTGTTATTTTTAGGTGGATGTTACAATTATCTTTATTCTTCCAAATGGCTTAGACTATCTTAGGACTATCATTTGCGAGCAAACTTAAGAAATTATTTGATATTTTATGAAAATGTGCCAGTGCCGAGTAACAGGAAGTTTGTGCCAGAAGATTCGATTAGAGCTTTGTAATTATTAGTATTGGGTGTATGTAAGAGACTATCACAAGGATGATTTACGATGCTTTGCTCACTACTTCACTGCATCATACATGACGTCATCGGCATCATAGAAATAGATTTTTCCGAATTCCATTTCCAATCCACGCCCTTCCCCATAGTATTTATTGGGACTGAATGCGTCAAAGTTTAGGGTTACTTTAGCCAGTTTCTGGCCTCATGTACCTCTGAAAAGATATAAAACAAGTATTGAGAAGGTTTATCATCCGTACATCATCATCATCAGCAACAAGCCAACAACCAACGCAAACAAAAACCAAAACAACAAAACAAAAAAAATAAATAACAGGAAAAAACAAAAGAACAAACAGCCCAACAAAAAAAACAACAAAAACCACAACAAAACAACGACTCACATCATCCTCATCATCACATCAACAAAAGAACAAAATAATAACAACAATAAAAAAAACCAACAATAAAACAAAAACGCATCCTCATCCTCATCAACAAAACAAACAACAAACAAAAAAACAAAAACTGAGCAAAAACAACAAAGAATAAAGACAGCAACAAAACAACTAATACCATAACCAACACAACAACACACAAAAAACACAAAACAAAAACCAACATTACAACAATCAAAATGCCACAAAATTTTATATAATTGCCAATGTATCAGTACGCATGGTTTTGGTGGGAAAAAAATCAAATCGGCCATGGCGTTATTCTGCTAATTGGCATAATTGAAGCATTTTTGGCGGTGCTATCAAAATTGGTTTGCCCTTAACCCTAAAAGAACCGGGCTTTTTGGACCTTCTCCCCGCCTAGTATCGGAAACGGATTGATGTGAACTATCATATGTGTGTACCAATGCTGAGACCCTCCTCGTGAGTCCATTGATACCACAAAAAAGACAAACATCCATCGTATGACGTCACAGAAACAGACGTCATGCCAAAAATGGAAAAAATCTAAAAAAAAAATCGCAAAATTATGGTTTGCCTTTGTTAAGCAAAGTTGGATTTTTGCCATGATGGGTTGTCTCAAAGTATGCGCACACGTGCTCTTACTACAAATAAATCACAATTATAAATACGATAAACATAGTGTAACTGTATCCTTGCACAAAAAATGGAATTCTCTCTATGTGTGTAATTTCAATGGGAATAGCTTTCTTCCCCGCACTTTGTGCGCGATTACGCAATCGCCGCGTCACGAAGTAGTGCAGATTTGTTCAAAATGGTCTTTAATCGAGACGCAGGCCATTCAAAGAAAAAAGTCATGCATTTTCGGCGTCGTTAAAAATAACAAATAGGTGAGATACGTCAAAAATGTCGATGGGGTGTGGGTGGCGGATTCCGCCCCGGGGCCTTTTTAGGTTTAAATCGTACAGGAGTATTTTTTTTTTATCTTCAGCAATGTAAATGTATTTTTCTCCTTAGAGCAAAGTTTATGGAAAAATTCCTTCTGGAAAAGGGTTTTTCATTTTTTTGGTTGGGGAGGGGGAATTGGGTGCCCGTTGCAAAAATTAGTTTTTTAACGCCATTTTGAGTGGTACCAAACACGATTTCATTTTTTTCCTGGTTATGAGGTCATGTGATGTACCCCATGAATGACCAGAGTTTGGTTTAAAAAATTCCACTGGCAAAGTGCTTTCCGGGGGGGGGGGGGTGTGACCTCCACCCTTAAACCAAACGCGAGGCACCCCAAGACCATCAGCACTTAAGTGTTAATTATTTTTATATAAGACAGTAATTTCATGGCTCAGCTTAATTATTGGTCTATGTGCACCAACACCGATTACATGGTCAGCTTTGATCGCATTCTGAAATACATTATAGTGGGATCATCCAATTGTTAAACAACTGGCTGAATATGGATTGGACACAAAACAATACACTGTTTAGGTGGGTCTTGCCTTTTCCAGCCTGATTGTATTATACAACAGAGGAGAACTATTTTCAAGAAACTTAATTAATTTTCAAATTTAATGCCCAAACTGCACCCGGCAATACATCAATATAATAAATAATCCACTTTTATTAATAAATTTTGTTGCATAGTCTGAGACAAAAATAATGCAGGTTCCGAATTCGGCACCCTTTACCTATTTTTCATTGAAATAAAACAAAAAATAGTATCGTGACAGAGCAAAGGCGTGCGCGGAGTGCCATTTCTCTTCCTGGCGTTTGGGCCAAAATTCCTGGTAATTTTGCTGTGGGAAAATGCCTATTTATCTGATTAGCATAAAAACCACTATGACCGATTTGATTTTTTAACAAATATTGCAACTGATGTTTTAGGCAATTACATAAAATTTTTGGCAAAATATTTAGGCGTTGAATTGTTTAATTATTGTGTTACTCCGAGTGTATGGGCCTATTGAAACCCTTGTAGACAATGTTAATTGTACTTTCAAGCACCTTACAGACAACTTTACCAATTAAAGTTTAAAATATAAAATCATGAGACACTGTGTCGAATTGCTTTTTTCGAAGTCTATGAGTCCTATCACACGAGGAATTTCCATTGGTTTCCGTATAATTAGTAAGTCGTACAGAATTTTCGCTTATAAATCTATTTGGACCAAACCAATTTGGTCTTCAGAATATCAATTGGATAACGGATTTTCTCCGGTTTGCCATACAGCAGAATAATTTTACGGACATTTAAAAGTGCATCGCCCCTGTGGTTTTTAGGAAATGCCGAGGTTTATCAGAATTCATATTGTGCTGCTTTCTGGATGGAAAGCTGAATACCATTCCAGTAGTCACGTGGGCACTAATTTACAAAATAATCTTATCATCTCTACGGAAAACAATGTTCCCATTGGACTGTTTGTTTTTCATTGCTCGTACAAATCAAATCAGTCGTCCCTCCTTTATCTAACTTACTTCCTTCCTGTTTTTCCAAAAAACCGTACATGACTGAGATTGTAGCGATAAGAACGCACAATATTCCCTGTAGAAGGATGTACAGCTTTTTCCCGTCGATGTTTTGTGGTGTGAATTCACAACGGTCCCTCCCAGGTATGTTAAAAGCCTGTATCTCTGACAAGTAAAGGTGAAGAAGAAAAACCTTTCTTCTTGGGTTTTATTTGTCGCTGAAAGTAATCTCATGGAATGAAATAATACATACATTGAGCTTCGTCGAAAAAAAAAAATTTAGACAGTTGTCTTAATAAAATAAAATGCATTGCACCTGGAGAAGAATAGTCGGTTTCCATCCCATTTAGTATGCAAATTTTGGCGTCTTGTTTCATTTGTTTGACCAATCCGGCGGCGCTCTCCCTTGTGGCTATAGCCAATGACAATGACTCGTTCAGGCTCGGGTCACTTTTTTTATTTTGTTTTAACCTGTCACATCGCAATCTGCCTTTCTTGGCGGAGGATCAAATTTGTTTTCCGCCCTCCCTCCCTGAGGTAACTCAGGGATGCTTGTGTTGTTGTTTTTTCCCCTCATTTTTCAACCCTTATTTCCTGTGGCTGACATTTTGGCCATTAATAAAACACTATTTTTGTGTTTTAAAGTGTAGATTGGGCACTTATGGTACATTGGTGTTTAATGTTTAATTACTATAATAAAATTTACCGGTCTATATAGTTACAGGTAGTAAACAACCTAAATTGTGTAGCCATTTTATGGTATGTTATTTAAAACAAAACAGTTCGTTATGGTTATTCCCCTAGGTACCTTACATCTCGGATTGTAGCGGGCATTTTGGCCCCTTTACTTCTATCCTAAATGCTATCCAGGTTTAGATAAACGACGGCAAGTGCCATGTACAGGACAAGTCAATTAAAAAAATGTACCTTCATATCTAAAATTTGGTGATCTTTATCACAGTTTGCCGAGTTATTCCTCATCCAAAATTATGCTGTTCCTCCTGGGACCTTAATCGGAAGTGATTGGGTGTATGGTAATTTAAGGGTAAAGAATATACCACTTTGTAAGGTCATTAGGTATTTATTAATAGGTGCTCAACAAGAGCCTAGAGGTTGGGTGAATTTAGGTAAATCTACACAACCATTGTTTCGGTCATTAGGTGTATTTTATAATAGGTGATCAAAAGAAGTGAGTAGCGCCGAGTATCGTATCTTCAAATCTTGGGTTAATTAGGTAGTTTACTTAATGGGTGTAGCGTGAGTTAGTTTACTTCAAATTTGTTTCGGTCATTAGTAGTTTACTTAATGGGTGCTTATGTTCTATATTAATTGCAGTGGATATTTGAGATGAGGAATAATTTTCACAAGGTTTATGAACTCTAAGCTAGCTTAAACTTAAGTGTCTAGTTATGGTATACGGTTGAGCCAATGGTGAAATAAGTGGTTACCTACTATTTGGGCAGAATGCTCACCACACCACGTATCTTGTGTCATATTCTTCTAGGGGGCAAATGCGTTTATGGAAAATACAAACCATAATAAACTTATTGTTCCATTTGATCACTTGGAAATGTGAACACGACTTCAACGTTTCCACCTCTTTTTTGTATGTCCAACCCTGTCTTACCAATATAACTTTTGGGGACTGCACTGATACACAGTGGCGGGGTTCCTGGTCGGTCCTTGATCGATCCCTGGCTATTTTCCATGTGTATGTAAAATGTGACCTCAAGTAACAAGCAGTAGTTTAGTTTGACACACAGTGTCTTATCTATCCTGTATGGACTATTTTGGCCTGTGGTCCTAAGGGAAAGCACGGGATGGGGGGGGGGGGGGGCACCCACCGCGCCCTCACTCCTTCGGGAAAAAATGGCTCATGTTAGACGAGGGGTAATATATAATAATAATATACCGACATTTATATTCAGCGCCTTTCCACAGGATACAAAGCGGTCTGGTGCCTATTATTATTAAGCTGCCGTCAGGAACTCGTCACAATCATTTCGCTTCACTAGGCCGGCAGGACGGCCAGCGCACATGCCTATTCAGCAAATAGATTGTAATATCCCCCATAAACAGCTACCCGAATATCAGCTTGGGTCGACGAAGCAAGTGAGGTAAAGTGCCTTGCTCAAGTGCACAAACATTGGCCACAGCAGGGGATCGAACCCACAACCTTTGGATCATGGTCGCAGTCATATCCACTGGCCCCCATGTGCCCTGCAATCAGCCGTACTTAGGGAAACATTACAATCAAATCCAACGTTTACGCACTATTGGATTCTTTTTTAGGGGAAATAATATAACTTGGCATTCAATACGTCATGTGCAGGCAAGCAAAGAAAGAACACTTATGATATAATTGAAATCAATTTGTGATTTTACTGTATTTGAATTACTCTCGGCCAGTGCGTTTTACTTCACAATGTGCGTTAGAGTATTATTATAGAAAAACAACGAAAAACTGAGACGTAATATTTTGTACATTAGCAATTATTTTACTGCAGGTTCTCAGTAGGGACGCAAGTGATTGGTGGTTGGCTGGGCTTTCAGCGCGATCATTAATTACTGCAAATATATATTAAGACAATAAGACTCAAACAATAGAAAACTACGGGGTTGGGTTATGTAAGAAAATATTAGTGGTCAAGCCCAGTGAAAAGCGTCACAATATTTGAAAATGTACAAGATATTTAAAAGTGAAGCTAAAGTTTGCAGAATTCTTATAAGTTCTTTTTTAAAGAAAAATTTACCAGAAAGTAAAGAAAAATGGCAGTGTTCGAAGATCTGAATCTCCATTTAATAATTACGTGTTTCTTTTTTCCTTACTACGTCTGTTGGTCTAAAGCTTGTAGTACACGTGGAACTGTATTTTGTGAAAATTTCATATACAATCTTGCAATCCCCACGGTTTTTCTAAATCAAAATTGTATGAGGATTAACAAAAATCATGGTGTCATTTTTAAATGTGTTCTTGGATGAATTCTATGGGGGCAAAGTTTACACTGTTTTATACAGCGGGGCCAAATAAAAAAGGGGGCAAAATGTGTTTAAAGTATACTATCATGCTTCAGTACCTTTAAGGATTACAGAAAGGGATAGTTGCCCACCTGAGTGTTAGAGTACAAGAGTTACACGCCAAAACAGGTCAAGGTCACAAGGGGGGGTAAAATTTCAGATTACAAATCGGTTTGTAATAAAAATTGTGCCAAATTGTTCGTCTACTGTACAGAAGTCCGCGAACATATAAAAGGTCGCGCTGTCAATGACGTTTTGGATAATAATTAAGAGGGCAAATATGGCCGTGGTCCACAGGGGTCTATGGGAAGACCACTAGTCATATCTCATAAAAGTCTAACTTTGAAAGTGAAACACAGAATCTATAACATTTTCTTATGTAGTTATAACCAATGAACGATTTAAAACCAGTTTAAACCAATGAGGACCATTCTATAAATAAGGACTTGAACTTTCCTTGAGCCTTTGTACAAAACACTAGGTGTAAAATGGCAAATTGTACCTTTTTAGAAACCTATGAGCAGACAAACAGACTGGTATAAATTTTTTAAAACAATTAAACACTGTTATTGTTTACCCCTGTGTACGAATGTTGCCCCCTTGTAAACACCCAAGAACACATTTTAAAAAATTACACCCATGATTTTCAGATTTCTCCATGAAATTCTGTTATGGAAAAACATTGGTGTCTCAAAAATTGTATAATGAAAAAACTAAACAAAAACATCCATTACATTTTCCATTATATTGTAGGGTATGTTAGGAATATAGATAATTGTTACAAATATGCAAAAAATCTTGATTGTGATGATTTTTGTTTTAAAGTTTTAGATTCATCAATCTCAGTATAATGCCTTTAGGGAAGTCATTTGGATATAATCTGAGTATAATGTGGCATGGAATGATTGCATTGAGTATCGTATGTTTCATTTTATGAAGTAGCCTATCAGAGATTTTAAAATATGGTGTTGGCAATCCCTTGATCCGTTAGGATGTTTTACTAATATCAATGTTGGACTAATGATGGAGAACATTAAGGTTTCCTGAATAACTAGACAAAACAAATTGATAACGTTATTACGCACATGCGTTAACATTTAGTACCCAGAGGACGGGATGAACTCACCAAATGTTAAACAATTTATTTCATTAAAAAAATAGATTTTTGTCTGCCCATACTTGATTTGTGCTTTCGCACTGTTTGACAATTATTACAGAAGCTTAGTGAATTTCTGGACTCTGTTTAGCGCAACTGAGGACAACTGTGGAGAGGGGGAGGATAGTTAAGAAAGACCCAGGTAAACTTTAACATGCCAATAAAACACGTTGTATGAACTTGGATGTTAATATTATTGATTCTGTACAAGAAACAAAAAGCAAAAAACTCATTTTAATCTAATAAAAAAACAAATACTTAACAAATATTGAGAGGATAGGTGACCGGTTTGTCCGTTTTGAAAAACAATTACAGATGTCGCGTGTCTTTTCGGTGAAATTACAGTAGTGTAATAACATTATGTTATGCAAAAACTGTCAATTAAACTCTTGGCACTAATTCGCATCGCATCATTTGATTTGATTTGATTAATTTGAAAAATACGATTTTTCTTTTTTGGTTTTTTGAATTTTAATATAATGGATTTAATATTATCTACGCGGAATTAATATTTATCCGCGAATTTCATGTAATCCCGCGGGTTTATATTACTCCAATATATTATCTACGATGATTTAATATTATCTCCGATGTGATTTAATATTATCTCCGATGATTTATATAATAAGTATCTTCGTGCGATGGATTTAATATTATCTTCCAGGATTTAAATTTAAGCCCCGAATGGAATATTTTGTCAGCGGATTTAATGTTTTATCCGCAGATTTAATATTTTATCCAGGATTTAATATTTAATCCCCGAATGTAATATTTTATCCCGGATTCAATATTTCATCCCCGGTGGATAATATTATAACAGGGGAGAAAATATTTTTTTTTTTTTTTTTAAATCCGGTGAGATAATATTAAATCGACGGATTAAATATTAAATTCGCGTAGAAAACTATTAATCCTGGAACAAATTCTAATTTTAAGTTTATAAACAAATGGTCAATCATCCCTAACGTCCTATGAGGAAAATGAGAACACCAACTGACGATCGCTACAAAAAGGGAGGTAGCATTATTTGTCTTTTAGATCTTGGAGCAAGCAATTTCCACAGGAGGAAAACCACGGGCAAGGGGTCCTCTCCGTGAAGATTTTTTGAAAAGTGGCAAAAAGTGACATTTATGGATTTAAGAGATATACCGTTTATCAGCCATCGGATATTTGTTATTCAACACCGAATCTTACAAATTTAAGGACTTATATTATTAAAATATTTATTTATTCTGTCATTAAAATCAATATTTCTGGCATTTTAAGCTTGTAGTTTCTATCATTCTATCACACGAGAGGACGTGTGGATCAGTGTAAAAGTGCAGGACTTGTGATCATTAGACGGTTAAAAATCATCGTCGACCCAAGCGAAACCCGGGGAGCTATTATGGGAAATATTACAATCTAAGTGCTGATAGTTTTGTGCACTTGTAAGGCATGTCTTTGAGCAGCC
The DNA here is from genome assembly GCA_023653785.1 of Ophioderma brevispina. Classification (NCBI taxonomy): domain Eukaryota; kingdom Metazoa; phylum Echinodermata; class Ophiuroidea; order Amphilepidida; family Ophiodermatidae; genus Ophioderma; species Ophioderma brevispina. The sequence goes on from JAMKCH010043278.1 coordinate 12,638, forward strand.
ACATAGAAGCGAAATGCTTGTGACGATTTCCTAAAGGCGGCGTAATAATAATTGTCAACAGAGCTTTGATATTGTTTACGGTGATTAAGCGCTATATAAAAACTAGTTATTATTATTATTTATTATTATCATTTTAGCAGATGCCTCCGTTTAACACCAACGGAAAACTTATAAATCCTAGCAGGAATTGCTCCACCAGACATCCGTCGTAGCGTAGCTGCCAAGTAGCTAATGTGAAGCACCCTATGTCTGGGCAGATACCTGCTGCCAATCGCCTTGAATCCAGAGAGAGTTTCTTAACCAAAGTCCAACCTCT
>JAMKCH010043279.1:0-13395 GCA_023653785.1 Ophioderma brevispina
TTTGGTGGGTACTCGCCACATCCCAGCACCCCCCTGGCCCGGCCCTGGTGATGATCAAGTTTCTTTCTCACGTCTTTTTCATATCATTATGGTTGAACACGGTCCTGACCTCCTTGGTATGTATATAAATCGCTCTGAGGACATGGTTGCATAAATCTTTCCATCTCACCTAACATTTGAGAAGGGACTTCAGTGACTGCCGTAGCACCATGGTCATTGTGGAACTACCCATAACATTAAATTCTTCAAATCTAGATACACGAATTCTCCATGATTAGCCTACTGTGACACATTGAGATTTTCCTGAAGGAAAATCTCTCCTACAAAAATCCACAATTCGATATACCCAGGCCTTCGAAATCCGTTTGTCACTGCATCCTGAAAAATTTAATAATAACTAGTCATATACTCTGTGTGGTGGAGACTATCGGAGAGCGAATTCTAAACCAAACCCAAATTTATGAAAAAAGGTGTTACTTTCTCTCAATGTGCATTATCTCTGGCTTGGTACTTGGTGGAGGGTACCACCTCCTTAGGACCTGGACACCCCCCTGTGTGTCAATATAATTGTCAATTATAGATTTTTTTTTATCATTTTGTCAGTACTTGCATATGGGCATGGGTATTCTTTATTTGGGAGGGGAGGTGTTCAGGTGAAAAAATATATATGTATACGAAAATTACTGTAACTTGGATTAATCATACATATATTAAATGTGGCTTTAGGTAAATACATCAATATGGACTTAGTGAAGAAATCAACATGATAGGCTGGGTTGAGCCATAAGAACTTTTTGTGTTTGCCCAAGTGTCTTTGACTTTTTAGTCCGTATCATTCATACAATCAACATGATAGCTTATATGGTCAAAGTTTTTGTCCAAGGGGTTGGGTGCAGCAACAGTTTTTACTGTGACAACCAAAATCAAAAGTGTCAATGTTATGATTAGTATGGCTGATTGGCAATGCAGTGAAGGCATGGACAAAAAAACTGGCCTAATTGCTTTCAGTCAAGAGGAGTACCAGGGTGAAGATGCCGTCAACCATTTTGGTAGGTAACTCTACAAAAGTTAATGCTGTGAGAAAGCTTACCAGGACACCTATATAAAAATAAAATGCTAAGAAGATACATTTAACCATAGAAATGAGCTTAAATCTGCATGCCTTCATCATCAGTCATCAGGCTTCCATTCACCACAAGCAACACCAATGATCAGTTGAAGTATGAAGCAATAATCAAACTGCAATTTTCTTCCTTCTCTGTAAATTTTGGTTCCCTTGGCAAAGGGGACTATAGAAATGTCGTGTGTGTGTGTGCGTGTGTGTGTCCAAGCAAATATCTCTGGATCTAAGAAGTGGGGGGTCCATCTTCGCCAAACCATAGATGCATCTAGTAGGAGTTGGCTGGGATTGGAAGTGGGTCATGTGTACATAGGTCAAAGGTAAAATATAGTCAAAAATTAGGGTCAAATTGGTCACAAATAGGGAGTATATTGGTATAAGCCTTGTAAACGATATCTTTTGATCTAACAAGTATGGGTGGCCATCTTAGCACCTTAGATGTCACCCAGTAGACGGTGGATTTTTCAGAGGTGGTGCATGTGGCATGGGTCAAAGTTCAAAATATGTCCAAATAGGGGTCCAAATTTGGTCAAAATGGAGATATAAGCCTGGTAAACATGATATCTTTTTGGATCTACGCAAGTATGGGTGCCCATCTTCGCACCATTGATGTCACCAAGTGGACGGTGGATGAGTTCAGAGGTGGGGTATTGGCAGGGGTCAAAGTCAAATGCGGTCAAATATGGATTAAATGCTATAACATGGCAATATGTGGCAGGATATAAAACTTGGTGGGTGTGGTCAACATTCAGTGCCGACAAAATTTAAGGTCATTTCAAGGTCATGCCCTGTGGGGTCATTCAAGGTCAATTGGAATGAAATTGCTATATCCCTTGTCAATTGGTGGATGATGAACGTGGTGAGTGTGGGTCAACATTCAGTGCCGACAAATTGAAGGCATGTCAAGTCATGTCGGGTATCAAGGTAACCACTAAGTAGGTGGTCGGATGTTAAACTTGGTGCCCAAAAATTTGAAGGTCATTTCAGTCATCTGGGCCATCCAAGGTCCAATCCCTATGTGGTAGATGATGAAACTTGGTGGGTGTGGTCACATTTCATGTCCACAAAATTGGATGGGCATTTAAAGTCATGTGGGGTCATCCAAGGTCAAATCCATCCACATGGAAAGGTCATGAAAACTGATGGTATAGTATGCATTTATTGCCGAAAATTTTGAAGGTCATTTCAAGTCGGGGGTATTCACGTGCACTACCTCAGCAAGGGGTATGGTCATGAAACTTTGTGGATGTGGAACATTTCTAAACTGAAAAATTGTGAAGGTGATTTCCAAGGTCAAGTAGGTGCAATCTAAGGTCAAATAAACAATAGTTGGATGTCAATGTAGGTCCGAACATTTGATACCGTCAATTGCAACCTATGGCAGCAGCCGCATGGTTTGAGACCACTTATTTCCATCACAATTCTCCCTGTGATCTTAAAATTAATTTCCTCCATGTAACTATCCCGATTGCGGGGGACCTTGTGTGGTTCTAGAATCCGCCTTGTTTCAGTTGGAAAAAGTAATCAATGAAATCTACCACTTATCTTCACTTTTAAGCTGTTTACTAGGCAAATTTTCAAATTATTTGATCAATTCGGATAAATCACTGATATTGTCTTTACGTGCGCCTTTCTTTAGGTGTTACAGTATATTAATAGTTACTATAATAGTACATAACAATGTTAACTTAAAGATTATCATATGATTCACATGATGTAGGTATTTAAATGTATGATCAACGTTTCAAGTCTTTAAACACATCCCACAGCCAACGTTCTAATTAAATAACGTGTATTAATATTCACAGATAGAAACAAAAATACACATTTCTTCCAGAGTAGATCTGCATGCATATAAAATTTAGGTCACTTGTCCATGGACCACTAATGTTCCATGCAGAACTTCATGCACCCTTAAACTGTATGAAATAATAACTTTTTAAGCAATTCCTTATCTTCCCATTCGTCAAGTGTTCTTTTTTTCATTTTCAAACCATCTTGAGTTCCAGGTGGATGATTTAGTATGCTTCACTAATGTTCTTTTGATACAATAAAATAATTGAGTGTAAGGTTCTAGCAGTGCACCTTTTATTGACAAAGCAGTTTTGGGCAAATATAAATAGGGTTAATTTTCCTGGTGTCTTTTACCCTATAATATGTTAACAGAGATTTCACATATCAGGTGTCCCTAAAAAAAATCAAAAGGACTGAATTTTGCCCTGATGTAAAGCTTTCCATCAAAAATATCTCCACCTGAAAGGATTAAGCTGAGAAATGTTTCTTTTGTACAAAATATTTGAAATTTCTAATTTGCGAAGGAGCAAATACAAAATTCGTCCTATGGTTTTATATTGAAATAACGCAATCAAATTCCAGCTTGTTTTCTCTCTTTTTTAGACCTTCTGTTTGCCAAATCAAGGTTATTAACCTATTGAGTGTCTAACACAATCTTTGGTGTTCTCAAAATCTCTCGTTGCACCTTAGTGAATGTTCCACATCAGTTGTCCCTCCCTGTATCAATTGAAAGTCCTGATTTTTTGCACTGAGACAAAGCTTTCCATCAAACATCCGCATTTCAAAAGGATCACTCAGGAATAATATGTATATCAAAAAATAAAAAGATTTTCCAATTTTGCATCGCAAACCTAAATTCAGGCTGGGCGTTTTTTCTAACATAAAGCGAATCAAAACACTCTTTTGTCCACTTTTAAGATCTTGTACGGTACAGTCTATGGATGCCTTAAAAATCTCTATTCCCCTTTAATGGGACAAAATGGGACAACCAAGGGTTTTATGGTTCACTTTATAGGATGTACACTCTACTTTCAGGATATAAAGTAATTCTCAGGATGAGTATTGGCTCATTCAAAATAGATGTAAAATTAAATCGTATTTTGCCTTAGATAAATCCTAATATGCATTTATATATACGTAATTCATATATTCTTTTCATTGAGTTGGTTAGAACAGGGACCACATATCAATATAGACGACCCTTCTGCAGAAAAAGACTATCTACGGCTCTCAAAAGAACAATTTACGGCTCTTCCAAAGACTATTTATGGCTTCCAAAAAAGACTATTTACGGCTTCCAATTTTAGCAAATGTCCAGCCCTGTGTAGCATGAGCATCAAACAAAATTGTCAACATGGATACAACGCGAAAATGCATTGAGTGACGGTACGGCGGCTACAAAGCAGCCAAGATTCCAGCTTTTAAAAGACATCGATCATGATTTGCTAAATCAGCACATCTCAGAGAAATCATCAAAATTCAGATTTTTGCAATGTATGCAAAAGTTACAGGATCCTAACATACCCTGCAAATGATAAGACCAATATGCAAATCTACTACGGACAGAATCGGAGTTTTAGTCATTACTTCGCGACCGGACACTTCTTCTACAACACGTATTGACTGGAGAATCGTATCTTGGAACACTTCCGTTTTCTTCCTTTTTCTGTCATTCCTGACAGCTGGAAAAGGTAACAACTTTTGAGAAATTCTACAACTTAATCCTTCACCTTTGAAGCTATTCTGCAAATTTCAAATATTTTTCAAATCACTGATAGTGTCTTTTGTGATCAAGCAATGACATGAAAGTGTGAACCTAAACAGATTAAGAACATCCTGTCCGTTTGTTTTGATGGGGTTTAGTCTGTAAGTAGGGTGACGACAACACTTCAATCTTGACTGCCGGCATTGTGTCATGTTGGTAACTAGGCTAGGCTAGGCCTAGGCTAGGCTGGGCTAGGCTAAATCTCAATTTTACCAGTCATTGTTTATAAAATCTTTAAACCAATCAATGAACATGAATATATGATGACTATATAAAACAAATATATACTGCCTTTATTCGAGCCCCTGTTCACACTATGGTCCCTCGGTGACTAAATAGTGGCTCTTTTCTTCTGGGCTGCGCCCTCAGCAAAATATCACTATTGCAGTCACCTCATGTCCATAGTTTTAACAAGACTCTCTCATGTCAGTATAGATTTGTTAAGTAATGCAGATAGAATATTAATTTTTAAATCCGCAATGATTGTTCACCAACTCCAATCCATAAGATTAGCTTTTTTAAACACGCAAAATTAGGATGGAGAAGGTGACCAAAGAGAAAGACAACCCTTGTAATTAGCACTCACAATTTCATTCAACTGACAAAAAGATTGAAAGTGTTTTGGAATCCGTCCTATTTCTTCCCAATTAATTTGTATAATTTTGGGCCATAGTTTGATACATTTCATCAACTTCGCTGTATTCCAGAATTTGAAGCTATGCGCAAGGATTCACTATTTTGAGCATATGGGGCCTGTCTGGTGAATGAATGTATGTCTGTCTCTGCGGCCACTTGAACATTCCTTCCTTGAAGAATAGTGACCTTAACTTCGTCGACTCCAAGTTCAAGTACTTGGCCAGGATACAAACTATCTTCATACGCACAGCTATAAAATCTTGTCTTTAACTATCTATTGTGAACGTAATCTCCACCTTTCATCTTTAGGACCATCCTCGTTTCAATGATCCATCCCATCATCAATTACATCCCATCACCTTGTCAAATCCATCCCTTCATATCCTGCTGGCATCACCCTCCATGCCTATATTCCAACCCATCGTCTCTCCAAATCCATCCCACTACGCACTTCCTTAATCAAAACCATCCACCAGTTCGCTCAATCCACACGGTAAATACCCCAATGCGCCACGTCTCCGACTTCCTCCTATACACCATCTAGTCTTTCACTTCCGACACTCTCCAAAATATGACGACGCCTGCAAAGGATAAAATAAAAACGCTTATTGATGTTCACAAATTTTGTCTTAAGACGACATGTCCATGAGGGGTTTCCTTTACCTGACCGTTAAGTAGGGGTATTTTGGACAACCTATACTCGTTACAGAATTGTAAAAATCTGATTTTTGATGATTTTTTTTCAATTTTGATATGAAAATCACTGATAGTGCCTTTAAATTTTAACACTATGCTATGGATTACAAAATCACGTTTTAGCTCTCTCGTCAAAACGGGCGGTTGGTGAATTATCTTTCCAGACAGGGTTGTGGGATAAAAATGAAAACTCTATCTACCGTACTTAATGCGGATAACTCCCCCTGTAACATTTAATACTACGATTTAAGTCTTGCTGCTTTCGCGCATGTAGCACAAGACAAAATGCCAGCACACTAAAGTGTAGAACTGTATGAGTACGGGATGTTCCCCCCTTCAAAAAAAAAAAAGTTGTGCACAGTAGAATAAATTGCAATAATGTCTGATAGTTTTTGGAAGCCCTTCTGAAATCAGAACTTGAATGATTCAAGGACCATAACATAACGAACCAGTCTGTAACATAAAATAGGCATTGAAGTCAAAAACTGTTTAACACAACCGATAATAAATCTCAATAGTGGATTTTGTGTTCCCGGCCAGAAGTCAAATAGTCAATAAAGAGTTGCATAAACATTCTATGGTATTTTGTGTCAATGATACGGTCACTTCTGTCACAGTGTGCGAAAAAGTTGCTGTATCTAAATTTCACCAGAACTCAGCCACTCTTTGATTGCGTTGTAATATATGACACCAAAAATGCACGGGAGTTAAAAGAAAGGCGCACTAAACCGCGGGCTTGCATGGGGTGACAACATCTATTTGGACATTCATCGGTGTGGCTGGGCCCGGATAACGTACAAATTGACTTGGTAAGGAACCCAAAGTCTGTGTTTAAATGAAACAGGTGCTTGGTTAGGCAACGATAACGGGCTTTTTTTTTTTTTAGTTTATTGTTTGAAACGTTTTTTTTTTTGCAATTTGGCTTGTGGGCACGCATCACTAACCAATCTACACTGATATTGCTGGTGGGGGGGGCCCAAGCTACACCCACCAAGTTTCGTACATAATACATTTTGATTAAAAAAAGCAACAAGAGAATGAATTAGTGTGTACTGCTTTGAAATCACATATTTCCCATAAAAATCCTTCATCAGATAATAAGAAGATGAAAACAAATGGATAAAACAACAGTACAATAATAACAAAATAACACAACAATAATAATACACTCAATGTGGGCTAACAACATACAGGCCGCCTCAGGGTCCTTAGATGGATTTACAAGGGGAACGTCGTCGTTATGTGGGATTTTGTGTTCCCCATAACAAAGCAACACATTGCAGTATGATGGAGCTGACTGAAATGATGATAGCGAACAATTAAATGCTACATATTTAACACGTTTTCTGTACCAAAAAAATTCTGCCTTTGTTGTGTGCACCTGGGGGGATATATGACCTGCGTGAGGAAGCGATCTGCTCAGTCGACCGCTTAGGTACTTTTATACTCGAATACTTCATGGACCATACCGGGGAACCTATTTACCAGCATTTGATTTTGTGTAGTGATGGTTTCCACGACTGTCTTTCACACTCATTAATAGGTCCCTTTAGTTTACAAGGAGTGGTCTAACATCCGCAGGACAATTTAACCACAGAAATCCAGCACGAGGGAACTTAAACATTCACATCCTAACCCGATTTTTGAGATAACTTAAAGACACACAGTGATTGATAAATCAGAAAATCGAAAAATCATCAAAATCAATTTTTGAATTTTTCTAATACTATAGGTATCCTAACACCCCTGCAAATGATAGAACCACAAGCAACCTAATAAGGCAAAATCGAATAGTCAGTACTGTTCCATTCTGACACGTTAACTACAACATTCATTGATGGAGATTCGTAATCTTTGAAACATGCCGTTGTCTTGTCCTTTTCTGTTAATTCTTCATTTGGAAAGGTAACTTATGAGAATTATAGACTTAATTCTTCACTTTTAACAAATTCATGCAATAATTACAGTATAAATAAAACAATGAAAAACACAATATAAAAAGAATTTTAAACAAAATGGGGAAAATATTACCAAAATTCAATTGGAGTCTGCGATCACTCTGCAACCCTATCTCTCATTATGCAAAATCAACTTATATTTTTCGATTACTGGCTGACAACAATCGACGAAACGAATCAAAGTTTACAAATACACTTAACAATAAACTTACCTCCTGGTATATCCGCAAACCGGTGGGAAACCCTTTTTGCTGTTGCCATCTTTTCGTTTCCGCATTGACATTAAAGTCCACTGTTATAGCTAAAAGAGAACAATGGAAATCAACCAAATGCCCTATAGCTCTATAAAACATTCGTTTCATATTCAAAAAGAGACTATTCATGATCCGCAGTCTCGTCCCCCCCGATTTACCTCTGGTGTATTTGCTTGTATATTTTCGCACCCCCTTTATACTTGCGAGTGCGTACGTCATCCGGCCTCGGTCACGCTCGCGTTTAATGCTGTGACTATTACATTACACATTCGACACATCACTGGCTCGAGGAGAGAACCTCTCTATTAAGTAAACATGTTTGTACTTTGTTTTTAGGTCCGATGTCCGATACAATCTAACGATCTGTCAGCATTATTTTGTGTGTCCCGTGTGCAAGTAACTTTAATTGTTGTAATCACATCTAAATAGAAAATATATCGACAATTCTGACTAACTTTTGCAAAGGCAAGGGCCTATTCACCCTACAGTTGGGCCAGTAGCCATTTCTCATTAGTGACCCGACTGTCATGTCTACTCTAAATGCATTCTACTAAATTTGGAACACCAGCAAAAGAGAGCAAGTGAAAATAAAATAATCGCTTACCTCTGATTAATTGCCATTAAATTTATTATGGTTATGCTTTCCGCCATTTTACCTGAATTTCATTATCTACTACAAAAACACACTTGTCCGTATTTCAGAGTTCCGTCTGACTAAAGTTTTTTGTTTGGCACAATCACTTTGTGGCATCCGCTTTTTTCACTCACTGCATTGTGAATGCTTTTAACAATTCAAAATGCTGGTTCAATTCCACTGTGGGCGAGTCTAATTCCTCTTGCAACCCAAGGAATGTTGGGAAGGAGGTTTCTCTGCAGGGACCCATGGGAAGAGGTCCCCCAGGATGGGTGAAGATGTGAGGATTGCAAATTAAGACGCGGTACCTAATAACATAACACATTTGTGACTGTATACATTTTTGGATGGAAAATAAATGCATTCCTTGTACATGTATATACGTTTCAACTTCCCAAATGGCATTGCCCTCTAACACCCTGGGTTTTTAACATGTTCAACCTGTAGGTAAAAAATGTTACGCAGTAAATCTTACTATAGGCCTCTAAGCACATGCATGAAATGAAAAAGTAAAATTGGTTAAGACACTTGGTAATTGTATTTGTGAATGGAGCAACAATTTCGTATCCTTTACTTCCCCCCCCCCTTTGGGACTAAATTGTTGTTATCCCACATATCTTTTCCACCCCACCAACCACCAGAGTATTTATGAAACGCCTTAGATCGGAAAATGGCCATGACATTGATTTTAGTATCCAACTTGTGTCCATTGCATTATGCATAGCTTAACAATGATATAAATATCTAAATTTTTAAATTTCATATTCACCTCAGCTTTTTGGTTTTGGTCCTTTTGGTCAATTTAAATTGGAATGTTAGTTTTATTTTTTTTACATCCTATGTTGGAAGTGCCTTAAGTGATGATATCCATTAAAAGATTTTGCACAATTGCTACATTTTTATATGGCGTTTCTCACCAGTAATGCTCCTGATATTTCTCTTCACTGCATAGCCCTTGCGCTCACCCGTCGTTTACAATCCTCGTTTTTTTCTCCGGTCTGGTCTTTTGATTGATCTTTGATAAAACTTGAAGAGTTAACGTTGAGTTAAAATGTGCCCCAGCACTTGTATGGTTTTCTCCTTGGTGTGTGTTCTCCTGTGTTCTCTTAAAAAACAACCAATTGAGCTTTTATGTTCACTTGTGCAGGAGTCTAACACCAACGTCTAGTCGATAATAGGTTTACTCTTCCGGATAGATAATCTTATTGACGGGAAAGCCTCATCTGATTTAGAAGTCATTCCCCACAGACCCGAATTCTTCGAAGACGACTAATATCTCATTGACAATTCATTCATAAGGATTTAGATTTAATCCTCACTTTCCCGTATTGACCCAGTTCCTCTTGTTCTACACATCGGGGGTCTGGCACCACAGGGAGCTGCAGTTTAGCAATGACTCGCGCTGCTTGTCAATAAAGGAGGTACAACATTCATGATTTATGGCGCATTTATTTATTTACTTTCATGTGAAATATTTTCATTCGTTCTTTCCTTGTCTGTTACATTTCAATTTCCTTTTTTCTGTTACCAAACGATCTCTGGCATTTATTTACCCCGTTTCCTTTTGCCGAGTGTATGTTTGTCATGTCATGTTTTGAACATGGCGGTAAAATACAATACCAATGCCTGGGCACACATTTCACAGAACACGAGAACGCGAAGCCACTGTGTAACAAGTCAGGACATTGCACTATTACACAGCCAGATTTCTTATAGTAACCATAATTTTAGCTACTTTGTTTACTCTTGATGTTCGTTCATACCAATACCTCGCTGCACTGTGGGGTCGGTGCAGTGGCCGATATATCGATCACTGCTGGCAGCAACCCAACGTAACATGCTGCAGTTGTTAAATAAAGTTCACTCTGGTTTCAGTACCCCGACAAGCACTGTAGTAGTAACTGGCAGAGACCGATTCGAGCACTGCAACTTACCGAAACGCACGTTGCAGTGTATTATGAACACGAACCTTTACCGCAACGAACGGTGCAGTATAGTTATGAACGAACCTTTATCGAGCAACTGCAACTTACCGTAAGGCACGTTGCAGTGTAGTAAGAAGAACCTTAACTCTACTCCAAGGGTACCCCTTGAGGCATATTGAGTACACAAGCCATTGAGTGCACAGCAGCTATAGTTAGATAAATGGTGATTAAAAAGACCTTCACATATAGGTCATCTCCTTCTAAATAATTACTATTGAAAAGACCAGGACAGTCAAAAAATACGATGGCCACAAACCAAAAAAAGAAATACTCTAGAGCAAAATGAAGGTGCGTGTTCCGATTTTAGTCTATTGGTTTTCACTTGATATGGCTGCACTAGAACATAATTCTCTGAGGTTGTATCATTTACTGTTCCTCTCATACATTGAATTGCGTTTTGCATTGTCATAGATTTTGCTAGAATCATGCTATCGGGTCATCCCTTCTGAAATACTTACATAATAATTACGGCGCTTGGGAGTGAGACTTAAAATAACGGATGAACATACATAGCGTCGTTTCTCTGGTATACACGTAAACAATCTCTGTGTCAGTGTAAATCTCCTGCCTAGTTCAGACTGGGTATTTTTCATCTTTATTAGGTCGTCTGTAGGAAGATTTATGCAGCTTGATTCGTGGTGTCTGTCTGTGTGTGTCAGTATGTCTGTGTCAGGTTACCAAAATACCAAAATATATCAACTTCGGAATGTGGAACAAAGCGAATATGATGCAATAACATGAACGGAGTCAATATATTTTGACTTATGTGACAAGTATAGCACGAGGACGCGGAGTATCACCATCCTTATTCTGTAGTGTCAAGTGCTGGTCTGATGGCAGTTGTTAAAGGGGCATCGAGAGATTTCATATCAGGTGTCCCTCAAAAATCGAAAAGTACGATTTTGGCCCGGATGTAAGTTCCATCAAAAATATCCCCATCTGAAAAACAGGCCTAGAAATTCGGCGCGAATCCGCGAATCGATTTGCGTAAAATTCAGTATACTTACAGTGGCGTATCAACTTATTCGCGTAGATTTTCAATGTCCCAATTTTGATTACCTTCACCTGAGACGTATTCGCTTCGCATTGATTGTTTACTTCGCTTGTGATTGCGCAACTGTTTTGTCAACGTAATCCAGTAAATCGATTCTGCTTGATCAATCATTTTAATGATATACAAAGTCGGTGATTGTGATACTCAATACTTTCGTCGATGCAGTCCATGGTATGGTCTTTGCTTTTTAGATCATCATTATGACGTTTATCGCTGGAGCCGTATTTGTCACAATGCCACTGATTGGATAGCTATTCGCATGCTAATTACATCGCGCTACGTTCAGCACTTGCAGTGCTGTTCTTTGTGCTACAAAAACCTGACGGGTCGTAGGTTCAAAAAACCATATCTAAATTACATTCCATTATGGTTGATTCATAAATTGAATTATGTACTGATACAGTTCTTTGTGGGGAATACTTCACTCCTCGGTAGTTTCACAAAAGCAATGAATATTCTTTGTGACAAAGCAAATAAATCATTTTTTAAAATCAGGGAAATCTCTATAGTAGTTCTAGTCATGTATTTTTAAGTTATTTCTTTATTTATAATCACCATATTTTGTTATGGGTGCGAAGAGTCTGGTCCACCCCTTTCTATGAATGGGCTTAAAATGGCAATTTCACACAGCCCAAAATTTGTGATAAATTTAGCTGGGGTCTCTTCATATGAATGTGGCAAATTGATTTTTGAGTTCACCTAAGCATCTAATATTGCGGTTAAGGGGAACTAGGTAGCTATCCCCTGTTAATTTATGTTTAATTTTGGCCTTAAAATATTGGTGGAACTTATAATATTGCATGTTAGGAAAATCATCTATTGCCATCAAAGCAATTACTTTGATAATAGAAAACTGTAACACTAATTATTTCACTTGTCTGCTGGAATTAAAACTATCTTGTAACCAATTGGTAGAAATGAGGTTTGGGATAAACCCAATTTGCTTTGAAATCAACTCTATATATGATGTGGCTACCTTCAAGCGGTTGATTTTGTTTTATGCATTCTGAATGGTCCTCAAAATAATCTCTGTCTGCTAAACTCCAAATTAAGAAACATAGTGGTCAATTTAAAACAACTTTAGTCATGAAAACTATGTGTGTTATTTTAATCGTGCCCTCAGGTCAACATTTATAAGTAGGTATCGTGCTCACTATCTTAGATCGAAAGGTAGAACATGCAGTACCTAAAATTCGGTGAAAATAGAATTTAATGTCAGGTTTGCGACTAATAGGTTTGAAGATGAAATTCCATTCAATAGCGTTGTAACTTTATGATAATCATCGTGAAAACCTACTCAAGTATTTCTGAGGTTATTGATACTGTAAATCTTTCAGATAAAGACTGTTTATTTATTATCATGAGTTTAATGACTAATGATCCTGTTAAAAACTGGTTTACATTTTTGTCAATTAGCTTTTGCAGCTCGTAGTAACTGTCTATAAACACTACCCTACACTGCGCATGTCTGAATCACACATTCAGTGGAGTGGCGTGAA
>JAMKCH010043280.1:0-22702 GCA_023653785.1 Ophioderma brevispina
GGTTCTCAATCTATTGAGGCACCGCCATTCAGCCCTATGAGAGTCAGCTCCAGGGGAGATCGGGGGAGATGCCTCACACAGGTTCAATACCGATAGATGTTAATTGGTGATGGCAAGTCTTTCTTTCCACAAGGCGACTGCTCTAACCTCCTAGATGGACTGTTTCAAGAGGTTGGACTTGGCTTAAGAAACTTCTCTGGATGTAAGGACGGTGGCGCAGGTAGCAGGTCTCTGTCCGGACATTGGTGCTTCACATTGGATAATTGTAACAGCTACGCTCTTGCATGCCGCTACGAACGACGGATGTCTGTGGAGCAATTCCTGCTAAGGGGTGTATAAGTTTCAGTTGGTGTTGGACGGAGGCATGCCTGTGATAAGCCGGCCAGGAGGCATTTTAATGCTGGATCAAGCTTCTAGCGCCGCTCGGGTGATCTTCCCGCAAACAGGGAGGCTACTCTCACATGAGTAGCACAGGGCAGGGGCCGTCGATCTTAGGGTATGTGGGCGAGCACCCAGCTTGTCCAGTGAGTTTGTTCAAGATGTTATTGCGGAATCATACTTTACTCTTTGTCTTCTCGATGTGGGTCTTCTTATAGAGCAGAGTGCGGTCAAGGTAACTCTAGGTAGACAGGGTTATTACAGTGCTCCAGGGAGTTCCAGACCAGGGAACTTTAAGCGACCGGTTGGCTTCACGGTTGCTAAGATGGAAAGCACACACCTGTGACTTAGATGGATTTGCACGTGGTGGTTTTCCTCATAATAAGGAGTGAGTTCATCAACAGCTTTGGAGAGTCTATCGTCAACAACTGTGAAGTCGGCCATCTCGGTTGCTCGATAATCCAAGATCGTCTGCATAAATAAAAAACGAAAAGTTCCTGCACTCATGGGTTGGTCGGTGGTAGTATATGTTGAACAGAAGAGGTTGCCCAAGCACACTCCCTTGTGGTAGACCATTCTTGAGCCTACGCCAGCGCCTCTTCTTCGCTCCCTAGTGAAACAAGAAATCCTGTTGCCAGCAATGCTCGGATAAGCTCAGTCACAAGGGGGGGGGGTGGGATGTCTTGGTTAATTCCAAGATCTTATGGAGTATGCATCAGTGATTAACAGGTCGTTATGGGACTGATAGGTCGACGAACACAGCTCGGTTAACATACCATTCTCGAAACCATCTCAATGTGTTGAGATAGGTTGAGTACTTGGCTTGTTGTGATTTGCTGGCCGGAAACCTGTTTCTTCTATGGGTGTTTGTCTATCAAAGGTGCAATACGATTGAGTAATGGAGGCGTTCAAAGAGCTTGTAGGTATGGCTAAGGAGTGATATAGGTCTGTGATCTTGGGTTGGATGGATCTTCCAGGCTTTAGGAGGCCTACACATGTGCTTTCCACCAGTCTTTGGGGAAAACCTGTGGGAAATAAGGGCAGCAATTAATTGTAGAGCCAGAAAGCCATTCCTTTGTACTGTGGCCAAGATTTTTTTTTAGTTGCTCGTAGAGATGTTGTCAGGCCTACTGCTTTTTCCTGTGAAGGAAGTTTAGCAATACCGATTCCAATTCGTCCATGTAGAAGGGGCGGCCGGTTGAGAGTGAACAAACCAGGGTCACCACTATACCTCTTGTGGTATAGTTTGATCTTCTGGGGTTTCTTGCTGAACTTGCCATTTAAAAGCAGTGGTGGGCAACTGGTGGGGTTGTGTGAGTTGGCTGCGTGTGGAGGTTCCTTTGGATCCCCTCGGAGCTTTCGAATGGTAGACACAACTAAAAAGGTGTGATAATGTGTGTTATAAAATATCTTAATTTGGTTTCAAATGAAGCAACTTTTGGATAAAGGTCTCCATAAGCTATTCCTTGTGAATATGTGCGTTAAATTCTTAATTTGTTTTCTGATGAACAGCTTTTGGATAAAGTTCTCGATTTTAGTAGCTAATCCTTGTGATAATGTGTGTTATACATGTAAATACCTATTTGTTTCTAAGGACGCAGCTTTTTGGGATAGGTCTCGATTTAAGCTATTCCTTGTGATAATGTGTGTTATAAATACCTAATTTGTTTTCTAATGAAGCAGCTAACTTTTGGACAAAGGTCTCCATAACCTATTCCTTGTGATAATGTGTGCCATAAATATCTTAATTTGATGGAGAGCTTTTGTGATAAAGGTCTCCATAAGCTATTCCTTTTGATAATGTGTTGTTTTACATGTATAACTATCTTAATTTTTTTTTCACATGAAAGCCGCTTTTGGATAAAGTCTCCATAAGCTTATTCCTTGTGATAATGTGTGTTATAAATATCTTAAATGTTTCTAATGAAGCATCTTTTGGATAAGGTCTCCATAAGCCTTCCTTGGGATATGTAGTTATATCTTGAATGTTTTCTAATGAAGCAGCTTTTGGATAAAGGTCTCCATAAGCCTTCCTTGTGATAATGTTGTTATAAATATCTTAATGTGTTCTCTAATGAAGCAGCTTGTGGATAAAGGTCTCCATAAGCCATTCCTTGTTGCTAATGTGTTACAATATCCTAATTTGTTTTTCTAGATGAGCAGCTTTTGGATAAAGTCTCCATAAGCCATTCCTTGTGATAATGTGTTATAAATACTTAATTTGTTTCAAGAAGCAGCTTTTGGATAAAGGTCCTCCATCAAGCCATTCCTTTGATTATGTTATAAATTATCTTAATTTGTTTTCTATATGAAGGTTCATGATTTGAGTCCTAGCTATTCACACATAATTAGTGTGTGGACAAGCATTATGCAATGCAAAAAATGATTTCTTAAAAATTGGGGGCGCTATCCTCAGGAAATCAGGTCAGTCTTAAAATGGTAATTTGGTCTATTTCCTTTTCTGCTGCACTAAATCTCAAATTCAATTTTTCAACTCCATACATGAATGGAATATGGGTATTAAATGATAATTACAGAAGTTAGATTAATCCTAAGTTATAATCGTGGAAAATATGAATGGGCCTGCTATTTCTAGCAAGAGTTAAACGAGTTCAGGCAGAACATTTTGAATGACCATCATATCTTTGGTTTCCTATGTTTGTTGCAATTTGCTTTGTAATTTGATTCAATGTGTTTTGTTCGATTTAAAATCCACTTCCCCTTTTATGAGAAATGAAAAACATAAACATTTTAGGTGGAATTTTTTCTTTTATTTTCTTGCCTTTGCAATTTGAAATTTAAGGGACTAGACAACAAAATATGCATCACATTCAGTGTTTTGATTTTCAAGGTTTGCATATTCCAAATCTATACATTGTAATGTCCCCCACTCCTAGAATATTGGTATTCCTTTTGTGTGTTGCAAGTTTGCCCCTTCAAAGCGTGTGCCCATTAACCCAATCCAGGCCTCATTCTCTCAAAGAGAATTACGGATTGCAGGAAGAAAAATAAGGTCAGGAGTTTGTGCGGGTTCTGAACCAGGGAAAGGCTCGCCCTCTAAGCCCATCACTAACTAGTCTATAGGGATACCATGCCACGACTCAATTCCCACCCAGGCATTGAATTTCACAACTTATGAGTGTGCAAGTTGCATGATTATGCAACCACCTAAAATGTGACTTAAGCATTTTCTAGCCTGATTGCTGTGGGAATCAGTAGGCCAAGCAGTGTTACTTAACCCCCCTCCCTCCCCTGGGCCCTGAAATTTAGTTCCAGCTTTGAACTTTTAGGCTACTAGTAGGTTTGGACCATCACCTTTAATTTGTTGGGGTGGATTGGTGGGGCCACTCCATATCTGAAGTGCAGGTACATGCCTACAACCAGCTGCCTTTGAAAGAGGGTCCTTTCGTAAATTAACATTTAACAAGGGATCGAGTCATTCAGTACAGACTGTGAAGAAAACGGGGGTCATTGAGTTAGGTTATTGAGATAAGAATCCCCCTAGCATTCATTAAAAACTTGTCAAACATTAACACAAAACAAGAAAAAATCACTGAAGTAGCATAAACCTGCCAACCAAAGGTTCCAATGATTTTGAATTTGGCAATTTTGGGCAGCAGACAGAGAAAATGGGTGGTCACTGATTAGCAGAAAATAAAAATAAAAGGTCATTGGTTAGCATAGCCATTCAAAGGGGTCAATGAATATAATGTAGCTAGTATCATTAACCCTAGCAACAACTAATCTTCACCAAAGCTCACTGTGTGAATTGAGAAAAATGCACGAAGTCCAAAAGTGGCGAGTACGATCATCAACCAACTCATATGATTTCACATCCCTCTAATTACCCCCCAACCCTAACTGCCTGACATTTGTTAGATTATTTACATTGGGGCCACATCTCTAAGTTGTCTCCAAAAAAAGGCTCGGAATTTGGCCAAAATGACTGTAATTTTGATCTAATGTACTTTCTAGGGTTTTACTTAAAGGTGCTGTGTAAATCCGAGTGTTGATTACCTTTATTTAATTTTTTTTAGGCTGAGTACTTATCTCTCTCTACAGGGAAAATGGCCCTGTGATTCTATGCAATTTATCATTTTCCGGGGGTGCTGTCATCGTGTGCCGATATCTCACCAGGGAGCTGGTCAACCCTTGCATTTCCCCCATGCTTGGCAGACTTCATACCATATCTCTGAGAACAACTGCCATTTAAGGTACCAGTCGCACGTAGTGAAGAAATTAGAGTTTCCTGACGGTGCTTTTGTACATGGTAGTATAGGGAGTTTAATTAGAGGTGTGCAAACCATATGGGCACAAATCGCTGGCCGTGCCAGCGACACCGCCGTAACGTGATATCCCCGGTCATTGGAGTGTGGGCCGAAGGGCCCGGGTTCGATCCCCCCGAATTTGCGACTTTTTCTTGTTCGCCCTCTTCCCTCACTCCTTCAGTTCCCTCCCATAGGCCTAGAAACTGACGTCAGGATTAGGGCTATAAAGGGTCATTTGGTACAAGGCTAAGCCAGTTTACAAAGAGAGTCTATTGGCAGGCACATGCTGTGTAGCATGCGCAGCACATCAGATAATTTGGTCACAAAATATAAACTGTTTTTGTATTGGAATGTCCACAAAAGTTTGCCAAGAAATACCATTTTTTTAAGGGGTTGTGGGATATTGCAATTATGCTTCCTTGCAATAAGCATATTTTAAAAAGTGCTTGTGATGTGTTTATTTTCACATGATACCCCTGAATTTAAATGCCTGTAGCATGGAAATGAAATGAGTTATGAGCTCAAATTTTCATGTCTTTTGGTTCTTTTTAATATCTTCCTGTATACCAAATATAAAAGAAATCTATTTTTGGGGGTGACTGTTTTTGGTTGATTAGAATGGAATGACCCCTAAGTGACCTATCCCACAAACTCCTCCTTTAAGGGAGAGTAATTAGAGATTCTGAGTGACCAGAGCCCCTTCTTTTTTGTTGGGCTGGTTCTGTACAGAAACAAAACAATCATGCTGCAAATTTTCAGTTGATTCTCACACTCGCCAATAACCCAAGTTCCTTTAGTTCAAAATCAAGCCATCAGAGTCAAATAAATCTTGTGCAACACGAACACAGACTTTTAACCCATATAAGTTTGTTCAGTGATACCTTCGAAATTATGTAAAGGCTGAGAAACACACATTATGAAAAATAGTGGGGACTGGTGAGCCTGTCAGACTTTGACCTTGCAACAAGCTTTTAGGTCGTAGGTCTACCGGGTAACACCATGGACGAATGCATATTCCTGGAAAGCACTTTCAATGGGAGAAGAATTGTGCCGCATGGATGATGTTCACGAGATTAGGCCTTTATTCCGCTTGAAAAAACGTTTTCCATGGAATACCCCATACGAACAAACTCTGAAGCCAGACTTATAAAACTCCATTATTTTTTACAACGGTTTTTATATTCGCAGTGCAACATGCGAATATTATTGGGTGCTCGTGCTGTTAAGTTTCCTCCGTATTTATATTCGCTACATGTGGCGACATGGTGAATATTTTGCTTGTGCTGTTAAGTTTCCACCTCCTCCTCCTCAAGATCTTGCTTGTGCGCGCTGTAACTCAGAACACACAGGAGCCGCATGAGCCAAATCTTTGCAGGGTTATAGCGCTTTGGCCCCTAATGTGGCCTTTTGGTATCTGACCCAGAGGTCAAAGGTCAAGGGCTACAGGGGCCCAAACGTCAAAATATAGTTATACTCAAGAACCACAACAGCCTCAGAGCCCAAACTTACACTACTCTGGGCCCCTAATGTCCCTTTTGGGTATCTTGTCCCAAAGATTAAATAAAGATCAAGGGTTTCAGGTGGCCCCAACTTAAAATGTGTTAGGCCCCCATAACTCAACCACAACAGCCTCAGAGCCCAACCTTTGGTTATGGACTTTTTGCCTCTTGGCCCCTAATGTGACTTTTGGGAATCTCGATGCTAGAGGTCAAAGTTCTTGCTTCATGGCACTGCGAATATATCCGTCTTTGCTACACATCTGTGCCGTCTAGTTTTGAATTCTCTTTCTTACATTTTCGAGACAAGAACTAAATTTGATTTTACATTAAATCATTCAGTACAGTTTTGAGGATAGTTAATCATTTTTATTTAAATTTAAACATGATGAAGCAGCATAATTAATGTTTTATCGTATTAAAAAAAAAATACATATGGTGCTATTAGTATGTATGTTCACCTGTGCTTGGTCCCTACCCTATAACTTTTTATCTCTTGTACAAAGTTGTATGGTACAACCCTCAATGTTGGTCAGTGCAGGTTAATATGCCACAAAAATTTTTATTTAAACCAGATCCTATCTGAGGCATTTCCCAAGAGGCTATATCTGCAGGCTATTACTTGGTATTCATTTGTTATAAGAAATAAAGGCAGAACTTTCCCTTCTCCTTTATAAGCTAACCCCAGATTGTCCATTACGTGATCCACAACCCGTCCCCGACTTAACTCAAAAAGGTTGAGATTTTTTATATCAGTTGAAGGTCAGTGCCAAAAATAGTCATCATCAAAGGTGAAATTTCAAATTGCTTGTATTAGTGAATATTGTCATGGTTTGAGTAGAGTAATAATTGAAGTTCATGGATCAAAACTTTTTTCGGTAAAAAATAGCGTCGTTGGGCGAGATATAAACAATTAAAGATGAAAATGGCGCCCTCTCGATGTGGTGGGACGGAATTGAAAAAAGTGATATAATTAAATAATAATAAGAGGTAACAACAAAATTGTTTTTGATATTTAAGAGGACACTTAGTAAGATAATTTGATACCAAAAATATGTGACCTTGTGTTTCTAGAAATTAAAAAATACAAAAAATAATAAAATAATTCCGTCCCACCACATTTTGTGAGGGTTTTTTAATATCAGCAAAACATGTCAGACCATCAAATATTAGGGCAACTAATATTTCTAAATAAAGAAATCACAGTTTTAATACATTATATTGATTTTGTGATGGTTTTATTGTTTTGAGTTCCTCAATTTGTGGTGGGACGGAAGCAATTGTGGTGGGACGGAATAACACATGGAGGGCCTGAATTTTGCAGTTATCAGGAGTTTTAAATTTTTTATGTAATTCAAACTATCTCAGATTTTAAGTGAAAGAAACTGTATTCACTCTGGCCCTAAATCATTTTAAAAAATCTAGAATCACCTTTGAGCATTCAATCGTATGATGATGATGTAGACCCACAATGTGATCAAGATATGCCTGGAACATCAGGAACTTCTTCAGTGTCTCAGAAAATTGACTGGGGTACAGGGGTTTGGGTCCATGTATTTTATGACAATGAAGTGTTTCCAGAGGTGGTGGTTGAGATGATTGGTACCATAACCAATGTTAAGGCCAAGGTCAAGTCTGGGCCCTGGGGTACTGGAAGTGACCCGGGAGAACCAGGCGAATGCAAGTATGACCCTTAGTATGTTCTTAGAAAGATTCCACCTCCCATTCCAGTTGGGACAAGAGGTTAAAGGTTACATCATCTATGTTACCTGAGCAATGTGGGACATTAATAAGGCGAATCCTGCCTAGAAAATCATGCCTAGAAAAAAAATTAAGTGTTCTAATTAAAGAAAATTTTCAAAATTCAAATATATTCAGTAACCATGGTATCTGATTTTTTTGTTTGAAGTAATAATACCTTGTACTTGGGTGAAATACATTATTAATGAACCTTAATGTAGTAATATTTCACTGAAAGTTAGTTTCAAGACAATTTGTCCAAGTTTTGACACTTATACAAAATTGTGTGACAGTTTCATTCTAATGCTCCCTGACCTGATACCTGGTTGATATGATTTAAATTTCTAATTACCTGGTTGATATGATTTAAATTTCTAATTACATTTTATTCTGTATATTTTTGAAAGAACAATTCTCCATCCTTAGCAGTGTTTAGCTTTTTTAAAGACATGATTTATTCCACATTTACACTAGAGAAAAGTTGGCTTGAATGCAATATATTTTGAGAATTAAGACTGAAGATGAACATAATTATAATCTAAATTTGTGTAATAGGTGTTTACACTGAAAGCTATTTCTGAATTGGTATTCAAAAAGTTGATTTAATATGTACTAAGCCCAGCGTTTGACGCAAGCGGTTGTCCGAAACCAAAAGTACAAGCAGCTAGGCCTAGGGGATGACATAGTCATGTATGTGTCTGCATTTTTGTGACTACCCATGTAATATTAATTTATTCCATAGAGAAGAAGTCAGACCATTGTATTTACAAAGCATACACCACACTAACCAGTAAGGAAATGAGGTAACGGGAGGTTGAGTTTTAATCCAGTTTGAGATTGTGTAATAAATCAATATTTACATTGCTATTGACAACAGATAATGAATCTTGATTGAACGGTGACTTCTGTCTTCCCTAGCTGCTTGTTTTCTTGGTTCCGGACAACCGTTCCTTCCGAACGCTGAATAAGTCACAACTTCACAGTTGCGGGTCTCGTAACATAAGTCCGATTTCGAGATCTTTTACACTACTAAATAAAACAGTCAAACTCGTTGACAACTTATTCGAATTCACGCAAAATTAAGTTTTGCTAAAAAGCATAAGAGTTTGACTTTTTGAATTTGGTATCGTTACGACTGCACATTTTTACACTAATGAAAACGTGAAATCGATGATGACCCAATGTAATTCAAGTAGACTTTTGGCCCAGTGTAAATGCGGTGGTCATTTAAAGAGCTTTAGCACCACATACATCACAATCATCATTCGGGGGGGGGGGGGGTGAGACACCAGTAGTGGTCAAAATCTCATGCAACTTGTGTTTTAAGATGTAAATCTTAGATTACAAGAGTATGCCAGCCTGTTTTCAGACTAGTGTGCAAAGTTCCCCTCTTGCACTACTCCCTGCAGAAGTGGGCACATGTGCATGCTGTTTTACATAATTTCCAAAATCCAGAGTGTTTTGCTAATTTACTGTATTTTATTTGTTTTTAAAAATCATTTAATATGAAGACAAAAAATGTGATTCTTCTTTACTTCTGATGAATATTTCCATCCTAGGGGAAAGACCCCAGGAGGTTTTTAAGCAAGAATTGGTTATAGCCCTATTAATTGGTGAGTAGATATGATTATCTTTATACCATGTACATCAAAACAAAGAAAAAACAAGATTTGCAATTTGTGTAAACAAAAGTGATTTTCTAATTTGAGGTCATTGATTTGAGCCTAGCATTTCACACAGTAATTAGTGTGTGGACAAGCAATTATGCAATGCCAAAAAAAATTGATTTCTTAGAAAATTGGTGGGCGCTATCCTCAGGAAATCCGAGCAGTCGTTAAATGGTAATTTGGTCTGAATATACGAAATTGTCGTATTCCTTTATGATGCACTAAATCTCAATTCAATTTTTCACCTCCACAACAATGAATGGACATGGTATTTAATGATAATTTACTAGAAGTTAGATATCCTAAGTTATATCGTGGAAAATATGAATGGGCTGCTATTTCTAGCAAGAGTAAATGAGTTCAGGCAGAACATTTTGAATGACATCATATCTTGTGTTTACTAAATGTTTTGTTGACAATTTTCTTTTGGAAGTTTTGATTCAATTTAAATTAAATAAAAAATTTTAAATAACCAAATTCCCTTAGTGAGAAATGAAAAAACATAAACATTTTTTTTTTTAATTCTTTATTTTCTTCCTTCTGCAATTTGAAATTTACGGGGACTAGCAAACACAAAATAATGCATCACATTCAGTGTTTTGGATTTCAAGGGTTCATTAAATTCAAGCATACAGGTTATGTTCCCCACATCCTAAAAATTGGTTTCCTTTTGTTGTAGATTTCCAAGTTGCCCTTTCAAGCGATGTGGCACATGAACCCTAACTCCAGGCCTATTCTCCAAAGAGCATTAAGGGATTTGCAGGAAGAAAAAAGGTCGGGGGGTTATGTGGGGTTCGAACCAGCGGATGAAAGGCTCGACCTTAAGCCCAATCACTAACTAGTTATAGGGATATCCATGCCACGCTCATTCCCACCCAGGCATCGATTTCCACAACTAAGAGTTAGGCAATTGAATGATTATGCATCAACCTAAAATGGGATTAAAGCATTTTCTCGCCTGATTGCTGTGGGAATCAGTAGGCAAATGCAGTGTTAATTAAACCCCCTCCCTCCCTGGGCCCTCTGGAAATTAGTTCCAGCTGACTTAGGCTACTAGTAGGTTTGGACCATCAAACCTGTTAATTGGTTGGGTGGGTGGGTGGGGGCCCACTCCATATCGGAAGTGAAGGTTAATGCCTACAACTAGCTGCCTTTGAAAGTAGGGTCTTTGGGTAAAGATGAACAATTTAACAAGGGATAGAGTCATCAGTCCAGGAACTTGAGAAGAAAAAACGGGGGTCAGTTAGGTTATTGAGATAAGAATTCCCCTAGCATTTCAGTACAAACTTGTCAAACATAACAAAAACAAGAAAAAAAGTCAAATGAAGTAGGCATAAAATCTGCCCAAACCAAAGCGGCCAATATTTGAAATTGGCAATTTGGGAGCACAGAACAGAGGAGGAAACATGGGTGTCATGATAGCAGGACAAAGAAAATAAAAAAGAACAAAGGTTCATTGGTTACATAAGCCATTCAAAAACGGGGTCATGAACCTATATGTGTATGCTAGTATCATTAACCCTAGCACATCATAAATCTCACCAAAAAATCATGTGTTAATTGAGAAAAATGCACTAAGTCCAGAAAGTGGCAAGACGTCATCAAAACCCAGATCATATGGCCACACGAAACCGCTGGCCGGGCCCAGCGACACAGCGTAGCGTGCATCCATGCGTCAAGGGGCTGGAGCCAAAGGGCTCTGTTCCTATGGGTTCGAATCCACCCGATTTGCGACTTCATGTTCCCCTCTTCCCTCACTCCTTCAGTCCTCCCATTAGGCTAGAAAACTGTACGTCAGGATTAGGGTTTTATAAAGGGTCATTGGTGTACACGGATAAAGCCAGAGTTCCCAATAGAAGTCTATTGGCAGGCACTCTGTGTAGACATAGAGCAGCCACATCAGATAATTTGACGTACAAAATAAAACTGTTATTTGTATTGGATATGCCCCTACACCCAAAAAGTTTCCTAAGAATACCATTTTTTAGGGGTGTGGGATATTTGAACTTAGCTTCTTGCACATAAGCTAATATTTTAAAAAAAAGTGCTTGGGATGTGTGTTATTTTCACATGATACCCCTGATGAAAATGCTTTGTTTTGTTTGTAGCCATCGGAAAAGGAGTTAATGAGCTCAAATTTTCAGGTTATTTTGTTTTTTTTAATATCTTCCTGTATACCAACTATAAAAGAAATCTATTTTTGGGGCGTGAAAATGTTTCTGGTGATTAGAATGGAATGACACCCCTAAATGTGACCTATCCCACAAATTCCTTTAAGGGAGAGTAATTAGAGATTCTTGAAGTGGACCAGGACGCCTCGTCTGTTTTGTTGGGTGGTGGGTTTTTTTGTACAGGGGAAACAAAAATAAAGCAATTGCTGAAATTTCAGTTGATTCTCACACTCTCATAACTCAGTTCCCTTTGAGTTCAAAATGCAGCCCATCAGAGTCAATTATATCTTGTGCAACCACGAACACAGGACTTGTTTAACCCAATATAAGTTTGTTCATTGATTACACTTGTAAAGTATTGTACAAAAGCTGCTGAGAACTGAGAAAGCCAACCATTATGAAAAATAGTGGGGTGGGGACTGGTGACCTGTCAGACTTGGACCTTACAACAAGCCTTTAGGTCGTATAGTCTACCGGTAACACCAGGGACGGAATTGCATATTCATGGAAAGCACTTTTCAAGGGAGAAGGAATTTGCCGCATCGAGCTGTTAAACCGAGATTAGGTTTATCCGCATTGATTGAAAAGAGTTTCCATGGAATACACATACGAACAAAACTCTAAGACAGACCGTATCAAACTCCATTATTTTTCTAAACGGTTTGTTATTTCGCATGTGCAACATTGCGAAATATATTTTGTGCTCGTGTGTTAAGTTTCCTCCTTATTTATATTCGCATCCATGTGCGACCATGTGAATATTTTGCTTGTGCTTGTAAGTTTACCACCTCCTCCTACTCCTCCTCAGAGCTTGATTGTGCCCACCTTGTAAAAAACTAAGAATCACCAGGGAAAACCTAGGCCAACACTTTGCAGGGTTTTTATAGCGCTTTGGCCACTATGTGCATTTTGGTATATCGACCCCCGCGGTCAAAGGTTCTAAGGGCTTTACAGGGGCCCCAAACGTCAAAAATATAGTTGATAACTCAAGAACCACAACCGCCTCAGAGTCCAAACTTACATGTAGCGTCTGGGCCCTAATTCCCTGTTGGGCCGCTCTTGATCCCAAAGGATTAAATTAAAGCTCAAGGGTTACAGGGGGCCAAACCTTTAAAATGTAGGGCCACCCATTAACTGACAACACAACACAGACTGCTCAGAGCCCAAACTTTATAGTGGACTTATTTGCCTTTGGGCCCCTCTCATGTACTTTTGGGAATCTCGTGCTAGAGGTTCAAAGTTCTTGCTTCATGGCACATGCGAATATGATCGTCTTTGCTACACATCTTTGCTTCTAGTTTTGACTTCGCTTTCTTACATATGTGAGACCAAGAACTAAATTTGATTTTACTATATAATCATGTCAGTCAGTTGAGGAGAGTTAATCAGTTTTAATTTAAAGTTAAACATGATGAAGCAGATAACTTACTGTTATCTTATTTAAAAAAAAAACATATGTGCTATTATGTTCACTTGTGCGTGAGTCTCTACACTATAAAATTTTGATTCTTGATACAAAGTGTGCGCGAAAGAACCCATCCAAATGTTGGTCAGCGCAGGGTTGGTTAAATGCACAGAAATGTTATTTAACAAGAATCCTATCTGAGGCCTGTTCCGCAAGAGGGTATCTTGAGCTATTACTGGTATGCATTTGTCTTATATAAAGAATTAAGGCAGAGAGAATTCCTTCTCCTTTAAGCTAATCCAGATTGTCATTCGTGATCCACAACCTCGTCACCCCCCGGACTTACCTCAAAAGGTTGAGATTTTTATATATTCTGAACCGTTATCCTAGGAATCATGGGTACCTAATCTTGTGCAAAATCGGTCGTATCTGTAAGAAATTAGCAATTTTGCTATTTTATGTCCGTAGGTTAAACAGACAGAAATTACCCTACAGTGGCTATGGGACGTGGGTGGGAAAAAAGCAATCGCTTGTAACAAAACCAAGCTCGGGATCGACTCAAATTTTGTGAATAAGCTGTTATATGGATTCTAGTGAATATTTGAATTAAAAACAGAAGGTGGCTGGAATCACGAAATGCACCTTTAATGCTTTGTTCAAAGTGTGACAGTTATTTACTAATGCCTCCTGACCTGATACCTGGTGGATATTATGATTTATCTAACGGGTGTTATGATTTAATTTCTATTCTGCACACACTGTACCCGTGACCCCCACCCCCCGTGCCCCCCAGCCCCTTTAGTGGGGAGGGGCGCGTCTTCACAGGCCGTAGCGACGCCGTGGTCACGTGCCATTGACACTCGTCCCCGCCCACCCCTCCCCCCATGCCCGCGATACTCTTCTTCGTGACTTACGTGTTCCACCCACTTGGAGCCGGTTAGGCGACTTTGTTGGCGGTTGCACGTTGCTGAGAGCGTAGCATGTACTTTAAAAAAAGCTAAACACTGCCTAAGGATGGAGAATTGTTCTTTCAAAAATATACAGATAAAATGTAATTAGAAATTAAATCATATCAACCCACGTGTAATTAGAATTATTAATCATATAACCAGGATCAGGTCATGGCGAGCATTAGAAGAAAACTGTCCAACACCTTTGAAACAAACCAGTTAAAAGGTGCATTCGTGATTTCAGCACCTTCTGTTTTTTTCAATATTCACTGATATCCATGGAAAAAGATTATTCACAAATTTGAGGCGCTCCCGATTCTGGGGTTTGTTGTACAGCGAGGCTTGATTCCAGGTTCCCATAGGCCACTTTGTAGGTAATTTCTGTCTGTTACGGACAGAAAATAGAAATATTTGCTAATTTCTTTAAGTACGACCGAATTTTGCCAAGCAAGATTGGTACACAGGTTACGAGGGAAACGTTCAGATGATATAAAATCATAACCTTTTTGAGGTAAGTCGGGGGGACGAGGGGATGTGGATCACGAATGACAATCTGGGGATTGCTTAAAAAGAGAAGGAAATTTCTGCATTTCATTTTCTTATATTAAAAATACAAATGAATACGTAAAAGCTGCAGATAGCCCTCTTGGGAAGTGCCTCCACGATAGGGATATTGTTTAAATAAAAATTCTGTGGCATTAACCTGCGATGACAACTTGGATGGTTGCTCGCCGCACAAATTTGATCAAGAGATAAATATAGTGTAGACTCACGCACAAGTTAACATATAAAGCACATCTGTTTTTTTTTAAATTAAATAAAAACACTTATTATGCTGCTTATCATGTTAAAATTTAAATTAAAAATGATTAACTATCCTCAACTGTATGAATGTTATATATAAATCAAATTTAGTTCTTGTCTCGACATATGTAAGAAAGAGAATTCAAAACTAGGAGGCAAAGATGTGTAGCAAAGACGGATATATTCGCATGTGCCATGAAGCAAGAAACTTTGACCTCTAGCATCGCAGATTCCCCAAAGTCACATTAGGGGCCCAGAGGCAATAAGTCCACTATAAAGTTTTTGGGCTTGAGGATGTGTGGTGAGTTAGGTGGCCCTTACATTTAATGTTTTCGGCCCCCTGTAACCCTTGATCTTTATTTAATATTGGGGATCAAGATTACCCAAATAAGGGACATTAGGGGACAGATAGCATACATGTAATTTGGGCTCTGAGGCGGTGGTGGTCTTGAGCTTTAAAACTATAATATAATTTGTTGTCTAGCCGTTGGGCCCTGTAGGGCCTTGACCTTTGACCTCTGGGGTCGGAGGTCCCCAACAGGCAATTATGGGCCAAAGCGCTATAACCCTGCAAAGTTTGAGCGCTCATGAGGTTCCTGTGATTCTGAGTTACAGGTGTGGCACAAGCAAGCTCTTGAGGAGGAGGAGGAGGAGGTGGAAACGTAACAGCCACAAGCAAAAATATTCACATGTCGCACATGTACTGGAATATAAATAAGGAGGACACATACAACAGCACGAGCACAATAATTCGCATGTTGACATGCGAATTATAACAAAACCGTGTTACAAAAATAATGGGTTTGATAACGGGTCTGGTTAGAGTGTGTCGTATGGTATTCCATGGAAAACGCCTTTCAATGGGAATAACGCCTAATCTCGTTGTAACATCATCTATGCGGCACAATTCTTCTCCCCATTGAAAAAGTTTGCTTCCATGGAATATGCATTCGTCCATGGTGTTTACCCGGGAGACTACGACCTAAAGGCTTGTTGTAAGGCTCAAAGTTGCAGGGCACCAGGTCCCCCTATTTTTCATATGGTGGGTTTCAGCCTTTTTACTCATTTCAAAGTGTATCAATGAACAAACTTATATTGGTTAAAAGTCTGTGTTCGTGTTGCACAAGATTCTATTTGACTCTGATGGCTGCATTTTGAACTAAAGGGAACTGAGTTATGAGAGTGTGTGACATCAACTGAAAATTTAGCATTGATTATTTTTTTTCTGTACAGAACCAGCCCAACAAAAGACGAGGGTCTGGTCACTTCAGGAATCTCTAATTACTCTCCCTTAAAGGAGGAGTTTGTGGGATAGGTCACATTTAGGGGTATTCCATTCTAATCAAACCAAAAAGTTCCACCCCCAAAAATAGATTTCCTTTTATATT
The DNA here is from genome assembly GCA_023653785.1 of Ophioderma brevispina. Lineage (NCBI taxonomy): Eukaryota > Metazoa > Echinodermata > Ophiuroidea > Amphilepidida > Ophiodermatidae > Ophioderma > Ophioderma brevispina. The sequence continues at coordinate 16,268 of JAMKCH010043280.1, forward strand.
GGTCTACCCGGAGATATTAAAAAGAAAAACAACAATAACGGAAAAATTGAGCTCATTAATCCTTTCCGATGCTACAGGCAGTTTAATTCCAGGGGTATACATGTGAAAATAACAAATCACAAGCACGTTTTAAAAAATTAGTTATTCAAGGAAGCATAATTTCAAATATCCCACACCCCTAAAAAAAATGGTTTTATTCTTGGCCACTTTTTGGTTCCATTCCCAAATACAAATAACAGTTTCTATTTTGTACCAAATATCTTGATGCTGCTGCGCTATTTACACAGCATGTGCTGCCAATTCGACTTCTATTTGGGACTGTCGCCTTGTACACAATGCACCCTTTATAACCCTAATCCTGACGTCAGTTTCTAGCCCATCTCTTGGGAGGAACTGAAGGAGTGAGGGAAGAGGGAACAACGAAAAGTCGCAAATTCGGGGGGGATTAGACAACCCAGAGCACTTGGGGCTCCGCCCCTTGGACAAGGGAGAGCACCGCTTACGGGCGTGTCGCTGGCCCGGCAGCGATTTTGTTTGACCCATATGGTCTTGGTTTGGATGAAGTCATTGCCACTTTCTGGACTTAGTGGCATTTTCTCAATCACACAGTGAGTTTTGGTGAGATTTAGTGGTGCTCGGGTTAATGATACTAGCCATAACATTTATATTCAATTGACCCCTTTGAATGGCTATGCTAACCAATTGACATTTTTCTTTTTTATTTCTGCTAATCCAGTGACACCCATTTTTCTCTGTTGTGCTCCCAAATTGCCAAATTTTCAAAACATGGCCTTTGGTTTGGCGATTTATGCTACTTCATTGATTTTTTTTGTTTTTGTTAATGTTTGAAAAGTTTTTTACTGAATGGGCTCGGGGGGATTCTTATCTCAATAACCTAACCTCAATGACCCGTTTTTCTCAAGTTTTCTGTACTGAATGACTCGATCCCTTGTTTAAATGTTCATTTTACCGAAGGACCCTACTTCAAAGGCAGCTAGTTGTAGGCATGTACCTGCACTTCAGATATGGGTGACCCCACCCCACCCACCCAACAAATTACAGGTGTGGTCCAACCTACTAGAGCCTAAAGTCAAAGCCTGGAAACTAATTTCCAGAGGGCCCAGGGGAGGAGGGGGTTAATTAACCCACTGCATTGGGCCTACTGATTCCCAAAGGCACTCAGGCTAGAAAATGCACTTTAGTCCCATTTTGGTGATTGCATATAATGCAATTGATACTCATATAGTTGTGAAAGCGATGCCCTGGGTGTGGAATTGAGGGTGGCATTGGTCTTCCTATGGGACTAAGTTAGTGAGGGTTAGCGGGCGAGCCTTCCCTGGTTCGAACCCGCAACAAACCCCGACCGTTTTCTTCTGCAATCATAATTCTCTTGGAGAATAGGCTGGAGTTAGTGTTTAATGTGGACCCATCGCTTGAAGGGGCAACTTTGAAATCTACACCAAAAAGGAATACCCATTTTTAGGAGTGTGGGACAACATGTATAGCTTGAATGATGCAACCTTGAAATTCCAAAACACTGAAATGTGAAGCATTATTTGGGTGCTCGTCCCTAAATTTCAAATTGCAGAAGGAAGAAACAATAAAAAGAAAGTTCCACCTCAAAATGTTGATGTTTTTCATTCTCACTAAGGGGATAGTGGTATTTAAAATCGAACAAAAACAATTGATCAACTTACAAAAGAAAATTGCAACAATACATCTTAGTAACACAAGATATGATGGTCATTCAAAAGGTTCTGCCTGAAACTCATTAATCCTCTGCTGAATAGCAGCCCATTCATATTTTCCCAGATTATAACTTAGGCTTATATCTAAATTATAGTAAATTATCATAATACCATTTTCCATCATTGTATGGAGTTGAAAAATTGAATTGAGATTTTAGGCATCAGGAAAGAATACACAATATTCTATAGTAGACCAAAATTACCATTTAAGAGACTCGGATATTCCTGCAGGATAGCGCCCCAATTTGCTAAGAAATCATTTTTTTGCATGCATATTGCTTGTCCACACACAATTACTGTGTGAAATAGCTAGGCTCAAATCAATGACCTTAGATAGAAAATCACTTTGTTACAAACTTGCAAACTCAATGTATTTTTTTGTTTTTTGCCAATGTAGCACAAGTTTTACTCTACCATTACAGAGACACCAGTTAGGTGAGCTGGGGCTGAAGATTGTGAATGATAAAATGCAAAGAAATTGAGAACAAAAAGCAAGCAAAACGAAAAAGAAGCAGATGCTTCTTAGGTTTAAGCATGGTAATTATGAAGATTCCCTCCCCCCCCTTTACCTTTTCCCCCCCACCATGAGTTAAAATCCTAGCAAATGGGAGTATTTACACTAATCCAGTGTACACATTCAAACACTCACCTGGAGCCATTGCTGGGGAGCTACCTGCTTGAATTCACCCAAAGTTGAGGATAGTGTACATGTGCTTGTGAATTATACTTAATCAAGAGTGGTACAGACGTACAAAAGAGTGCGGTAGGTTTTGGGTTGGATGCCCCAGTAATGGCGGATCAATTCTGCACCATAAGTTTGGATGTAGGATGTCTAGACTGTGGCTAAATGAAGAAAAAAAACTTTTTCCAGCTAAAATTGTAAGTCACCTCAATGACTAATGGTCATTTATCAACATGCCATTTCATTTTTCCAAAAAGGCGAATGTCCTTCCAAGGAGGGGGGGGGGGGCGCAAGGCCATATTGCAATGGAGGGGAACAACCTGGGGGGAGTGCATGCCTGGATGCCCCCCCCCCAATAAGCCCAATGTTTGTCATTACAAGTGCCTAGCACAATTAACTAATATATGCCCACCATCATTTTATTTAATGGACAATTAATAAGGTATGACATGTACTTGCAGAGACATTTACCACACACCTACACACAGTCTTTCATATTTATGCAGATTTGCTGGCATCAAAGATTGCAAAGAGAGGACTTTAGAGGTCATCCATAGGCCTTTTCACAATTCAGTGGTTGTAACTTTCACTTTGACACTCATGATATGTATCTACACTAATTCAAGGAAGAATTTCAAAGATATTTTCGCTGTGGAACATCCTATCTAGGGGCTAGAATCGCTAGCCTAACAAACCTTCCCTTACTTTTTTCTTTTTGGATTTGGTGCATTATGTGGTCAAATGCATTTGGTTTGTACCCAAATTTCAGTCTGTTTCTCAAAGCCTGTACTTTTCCCTGCATGGAATTCCAGTTTTTGTTTTATTTATTATAGGATTTTGATTTGTAGAAAAGCCCCTCATCATGTGAAATAAATTTCCATTTTTGGGGACACCCACAGTTATTGATCCAAGATGCTGTAGGGTCTCTAAATGCCCTTAAAATGATTAATTTGAGTTTGCTGCTTCATCATACAGGCAAGGAAATCTAAATTTTTATGCCCTCCTTAAGTTAGGTTCCCTTAATTAAGGGAACCTGAATAAAAAAATAATGTCATAGAAAAAAAATAAAAACCTGATGCTGACTGCAGGTCCACACCATGAAGCTCTTGAAAGAGACTTGTTGTTTTTGTTTCAGCAGATGAAGTATACTTTACCTAAATTATTGACTTTACCTTGTATATAAATGCTAAATGGTATTGAGTTTGCTCCACCAAAGGAGTTGCCAATATTTTATTTACAACAGCACAATGTTTACATATCCCTTTCATATAATATGATTCTTGGACTAAAAAGTACAAAATCATTTTTCAACAAAGGACAGTGATAGGTCTGGTTATAATCACTATGCAATATAAAAGTTCAAAGATTATATGCTTATATATGCCTGAGGCATGATCTTTTTAATACTGTACATGTAGGAAGACCTAGCCTGTTTTAATTATAGACGGAGGAAAAATGCGTTTGAAACCATGCAAAATTTCAAATAACTTAAGTGTAATTACCAGATGCAAAAGAATTAGAAATCTACTCAAAGTACAATTAAACACAAAAATAAACTATAATTTCGCGGGTTCTCGGCTTTCCGCTCGATAGATCAAAGATATAAGCTGTGGGACGCCCATGAAAAAAATCTTAACAATTTTTGACACACCATCCATACAACACACCACATACACAAATACATTACAAACGCACAAAGGATTGCTAAGTGGCCCTCCATCTATAGCTGGCAGCCCACAAAAGGAAAGTTGGGAGGGGATAATTAATCTAGTGATAACTTTAAGGGTTCCCAACCTTTGAGAGGGCATCATTTTTCCTCCGTCAGACAATCATGCCAGGCATTAAAAACTCTTAAGCAGAAAGAATTCATGCTAGTGACCCTAGAAAAAATTAAAGGGGGGATCACCATTGAAGCTTTACATGTAGTTTACAGTAATCACTGGATCAATGGGAGTGGCCAGTATCAACAAATGAAGCAGGTTGGTGGTAATACGCCTGAGAATGTATGAATTTCAGAAGATGTCTCATAGAATGGCATTGTTTTGATGTCAACCCAAATGACGGAATTTTGCCCAGTCTATAAACTTCGACAGGCTGCTATAAGAATAGAACATGATTTTTTTGGTGGTATCTGGACCTTGGAAATCAGGGAAAGCTAGATGCATGGCAAAATGAAAAGCAAATCAGAAGCTGGTGAACCTCCCGGGTGGTGGCATGGAATGACCCTACAGCATCTTTTTTTTAAATTTTAATTTTGTTAACACTGTTAGCAAAACACATATCTTGGAAGACAACAAACTTGATATGAAAAGGTAATCATGGCATGATTAAATAAATACTCCAACACAAACTGGAAATTAGAAATGAAAAAACATTAATGAAAATGAGCTTGAAATTGAAAAAAAGCCACTGTAAAAATGACAAATTCTAAAGTTCTAAGGTTCTTGCGGATGAGAATAATAAACCTTTCTCATTTAAACAAAAAGGTACCTCCAAAAGATATTTTTCACAAATCAATGGCCCTCCACAATGAATTTTTTTCAACAATCTGGCCATGTAAATATCGTCCACAAAATGTTGATGTTTTTTATGCCAATGTTATGTTTTTAGTAAAACAATGCTCGAGACGTGAGCAAACCAAGTGATTTTTATATTATTTTATGATTAAGCTTGTTCAAAGTTACACTTGTTGGGCCTGCAACCTCTGTGGTAATTTACAAGTGTCCGGCATGCTTTTCTTTGCGGTCACCTAAGTTAATTATTCCTCTTGTAACTAGAATGAAGAAGGGTTTAAAATGCAAAAATTATAACCACCTCTGTGTATTAATCAACCCAGGTCATGAAAACATTTGTTAAACTCTTGTTCACTCCGAAACGACTGTGTATTTTCAAAGTTCTAAGAATTTTATAACATGAAAAACTCTTTTTAAAAAGTGTAATTTGTTCAGGAAGTAACATTGAAGAACTTTGCAAAAGGAGTCTCACATGGATTGTAATTTTACACACAAATGTTAGTTCCCTGCAACATTCGGATATACGTACTTATATATTACATATTTCACCTTAGAATTTTGTTGTTGTGACACTTGGAAAGTCTATTTGTATCTCCTTATAATAGAATGAATGAATATTGTGTTTGCCATGCAAAAAATTAGAGTCGTTTCTCAATTATTATCAACAAAAGCCATGGTAACATCTTTGTCACTTCGAAAAAATGTTAACAATGTTTAACTGTCACTCGAAACGACTGAAAGTGTAAAATTCAACTTTGTTAAGCATTACAGATTTTTCTGCTAATTTGTGTCAGGAAGTAACCAGCATTGAAAGATTTATACAGGGAGCATGATGGGGATTGTCATGCAAACATATTTAAAAACATTAAAAAATTGTGAGTTGATGAGATTTTACCGTCAAAATTGCTTTCCCTTCCAAATATTTATGAATCAACCAAGGACTAGTCAACAAAAGCGTGTAAATTTTGAACGACATATACTTTTGAATTAAATAGTATCTCTTTTGTGAAAATTATGTTACAATTTGGAAAAATGGATTTCACACAAAAAACTGATTTTTGCTCAAATTACCCAATAAGCACAAATATTCCAAAATTACACATTTTTGCAAATAGATTAAACTCCAAAACAGTACTAAATTCACAAGTTTGATCATTTGCAAGTACTTTTTTTAGTGAAAATAACAAATAAAAAGTAATTTTAAATTTTGACCCCAAGGGTACAAAAGTTTACACACTGCTTGTGAAAATTACCATAAATTGACCTGTAGTGATTTTATACTAGATTAGCCACTCAATAGATCTCTTACCTGTGTATTGGGTCGACAAAAAATTGCCTTAAAAGTGAAAACAAAAGGACGATTTGATTCGCTTTGATTTAATCAAACAATAGGCCTGAATTTCATATTGCTCATTACAAAATTAGAAATTTCACAATTTTTGAAGCAAATAAAATTGCTGTAGCTTAATCCTTTCAGATGGGACATTTTTGA
>JAMKCH010043281.1:0-61985 GCA_023653785.1 Ophioderma brevispina
TAGACGGAAGAAAACTAAAGAAGAAGAGAGAGAAACAGCGGAGAAACGGAAAAAGGCCATGCGAGGAGCAACAGATAAGCTAAGCAACAGGAACCGTGCTGCGACTGCGTCGTATGCCGCACGGGCACGTAACGCTACGAGGTGCGAAAAATATCTACGGATTTGCCACTGCGCCTATTGAATGTTTGTCTTTTACTGTGTTTTTAGGTATCACAAAAGTTTTGTTCTAATGTCAGTTATAAAGATTTAGTGGCCATACGCGTGTATTTGAACGTATATGTGAACAAAATAATGCTACATTTCATGTACAGATACCACCCGCTCTCTCGCGCATGAACATTAAACCCACACTGTAAAAATAAACGCACGCTTAATCTTTTCTGTCAGCTGGAGGGACCAAACTGGTTTCGTCGCGAACCTCTGAGTTTCGAACCCCCCCCCCACCTTTCTAAAACCGAGTCTTTGTCAAAGACTCTGTGATTGTTGTTTGAAGCGCTGGCGTACGCACGCGCATTTAAACCGTTGTGAAAGTAATCATAGTCCTGCAGTACATAGTCCGGGCCTCCATAGACGACCACGAAAAAAGGCGTGAAACTAATGTGCGTGAAGAGTCAACTGATCGTTGCCGTATGGTTCAACCTTGTTTCCCGACTGTGGCCCGGAGGACTAATATCTCCTGCCACACCTGTACTAAAAGATGCAAGCGAGAAATGACTTGCCTGACCGTGTTTACGTCCATCGACATCGTTGAAGCTAAGGATAACGCATAATTAGTGCTTCAAAGACCAAGACATCAAAGAAAATAAATAAATAATCCCACGTTGGGAGTTTTATCATAATTTTGTAGGACTAGTTTAAAAACAAAAATAGGCGTATGCATTTTTTTTGCATTCATTTTGGATTAGAAACTAATAATTTTCAGTTATTTCTAGAATTCCATGTGTTTATATAAAGAAATAAGTGCTAAGCAGCATGATGATTATTAAAAAGTATTACACCAATACATATTAATCTAAAAGGCATTATAAGAAATACATTGAACGTAAATAGAAATCAGGTGAAAAGGAGCTTGTCTCAGAAGATCTCGCGCATTGATTTCATTTTTTTTAACGGCTCTATTTTTTTTAAAGTGTTTTACCCACTTGTCTTCACCTGAATTCATTTTAATTTTCAGGAAAACAAAGTAAAATCGGCCGAATTGGGTCAAAGATGCAATAAATGCATTTTTTTTCCAAACTAAAAAAAAACACATTTAACATTGCTTTTTTCGCATTCTTCTGAGACAAACTTCTTTATTATTATTTGAGACTTTGGTATATTGTTGTAAGTTTAATTAGGACATACTTGGAGTGATTCTCACTATGAGTTACAGTACGGCTCATCTACCAAGGACACAGTTCCGTGGGTTGTACTTGGACATCTACACTGACATGAACTACCTTGTTGATCTGGGTATCAGAGTATACCCACCCCCCCCCAACAAAAAAAACAGGGGTGGTATTTTCTTAATACATTGGTGAATGAAAGCACTGAACTGTCCAAGGGAATTGAGATTTACCTAGCTCATAGTGTCTACTTCTCTTCAGATTTGCTATGAAGACTGAAATCAATCAACCATCTATCTCGCAGACGGAGTTCTCGGCGTTCCTGAACATTCGGCATGGCATTTTCACGCAATGGGACGTTAGGTGTCTGGTACTTCTCATTGGCTTCCACTTTGTTTTCACGTAGAATTCCCCTCATATTTCTTTTGGGGCGAGGTAGCCTACGGGCTACCCGCTCATTCGCTTGGGTTTTGACTACTTTTCAAATGCAGTTGTTTGCAGAAAATATTCGTGCCGTTTATATCTTCTAAATCCTACATGGTATAATAGTTTATGAAACGTGCAATTTACGTCATATGGATATGAACTCAATAGATAGGCCAGGCGAAAACATGAACGTGCATTATACCAAAGATACTGATTTGCAAAGATTAGAAATACAAAGCGATCACACTTCCAACAACCTGCTTACCGTCGGGAGCGGTATGCACTAAAAACACGACGGGGTAACACTGAAAATAAACACATGAATGATGAGGGCGGGTAACTAACCGGCAACAGGGGAGTGCGCCCAAGAATCCCAAATTGGACATCGCCATTGTCTTAACACATCAAAACGAATATTGACAAAATTATGAAATTAGTATAGTTGTCAGGGAATATTTTTTATTGTATTTTTTACAGTGATTTGCTGCTACAGCGTCTTTAATTAATTGTTATGAGTGCACCACCATGCATCAAGTCGTTGGCGATATTCTCTGTGCATATACATATAAATAAAGATTCCTTTAAAAAGGAAAGGGCTGGTCAAGAGTAATATCCATGTAAGTGGTATGTGAAGGTATTAGTAAGCTGATTGCTTTGTTTTGTAATACTTGAGGCAACGGTTTCAGATGATATAAAAAATCCTTATTTCTTGTAGGTAAATCAATGGTACTATGCTGGGTGAATCACGAATGCCCTTTATGGGACCGAGGAGATACGAATTCTCTAAATTTCACTGGATCATTGTAGACCACCTACCGAGCACATTTTCGATGTTTCTTGGACAAAAGGTGCAAAGGGAAACCGCAAATCTTGTTTTGGAACTGCCTGCTATCGTTACTTGTTCCTATAGAAAACCATGCTTTGACTCTGTCGTGCACGACAGAAACTACTAAAAATAATCATCTTATTACAGAAAGACGGCGTGTCGGCTATTTCGGCTTCAGGTGGCGATCTACTACATATTCAAATATGGTACAAAACGGGGTCGAGAAAAATTGGGGCGCTTTCTTTCTGGAATTCCTCATGTCTCTTTTAAAGATGTTTTCATTCATTGTGACTGTTATGAATACAAACGTTTCAAATCTTTCACTATCCAAACGGTTGGACGATTAATTGGCTTTTCTGTAAGGGAGGCTTTAGAGGAAACAATGAATGGTCGGATTCTGATTGGATCAGGGACCTTTAATGAAGGTATTCTTAGAATTTTTTTTTGGCTGGATTAGTACTGTTGATTGACATGACGAAAATACGAACTCATTCTAATTCTACTTTTATTACATTTAGACATGGTTGAAAGTGCATACTTAGTTAAATATTTCCGGTGGGGCAGTAGTTTTATGGTTAAAAAAGTGATCTGCTGCAGTCAAGTATAGATGTAACTATGTGGTCACCCCACCATATAGAAAAGGAATCACGGTCTGGCCGCCAGTGTTTGTCCGGCATGGACGCGCTATTGGGGGTATTCGTAATGTTCGCAAATGCATTTGAAACGCGTCTCGGAATCTTGCGTGAGTCGTTAGGCTGGCAGCGTCTTTCAGCGTTAAACTTGCAAACGCCTGTCTGTGTAACGCACCCGCATACGTTCGTTACATTATTTTTCTCCGTTTTCAATGATGCTGCGCCTTTGTCAAGTTTGTTTGCATGTCGACAAAAAAAGCATCGTTGTTCCTTTTTAATGGATAATTATCAAAGAATATAGAGTTCACACTGTAGGAAAGCTGTGATTGTGCAAGCCCGACCCTGCTTCAGTCTTGGTCGGCGACATGCTTTTACATAATCAGCGTCTTTTCTTATCTAGAGTCGGCCAGAGCCTAATTTACGTTTGGATATGGAAAGGGTCTAATAAAAAAAATTACAAACGAAGTTAGTCACATCCGCGGTGTAAAGTTGTAAAGCCAAAATACTTGGGCATTTTGGGTCCTCAAGTATATAAAAAGGGACCGGATTTAACGCGAACATGCACTGTTTGAAAAAAATTGCTAAATTTTACAGTATACGTAACGGCGTCCATTCTGCCCACAAAATACGGTAAAAGCTTCAGAGGCCTATATGTAAAAAGAATAAATCATAAAAACACTAAAATGTATTCGTTAAGTTATTACCGAGTTTTGAGAACATGTATGAATTAAATCAAAACACGATGCCCACTACTGTAAGAACTTTTTTTACATTGGTGTACCCGTAAAATTTTACCAGTTTTGTTTGTAAAAAATCTTCATCAAAACCTGGTCAAAACCTGTAAATTTGCAATACCGTATTTTGTTTTGACAGATACTGATAATAACCCGTTAAATTTACATTTTTTTTTACTCCACTCTGTATTAGCAACTATCACATAGTAATATTTGATATTGACATTATTTAAAATGAATAAGAGCGACAGTTTTTTAAATTTAGTCATAATAGCCTAAAAAAAATTTTAACCTAAAAAGTACACTTTGCTGTATTTCCAATACCCGTAAAATAACGGTATTCTATATAGCCCTTTTTATACTATGTGACAATAAATTTCAGGTAATTTTACACTGTAGGTCTACCGTCTAAGACTTGAAGTTGTTTTCTTTTAAATAAAAAGGCCCTCATGATAAAAAGCAGTTATTGCCGCGTTAGGTGACCTTTGCTGAATGTACTAAGATTTTTCAAATCACATAAAACTTTTTTTAACAGCCCGTTACACTTCCCCAAATCAGACAAAACGATTTTGTCCACAGCCGTTTTAAACTGTATACTTAAAAACAAAAATGGCGGGATACGAAAATACTACCCGTTTTTACGGAAGTAGATAACTGTTTATAATAAGTCCAGCCATTTATTTCCTTTTATATGTCCGATTTTGCACTTAACTGGGAGTGTATAGCATCCAGTATAATATTGCTGTTTCTACTGAAAACATCCATTGTAGTTTACAAAATAAACACACGACGGGTCGGCTCAGCTCCGTAAATATAAATACACATATTTACCCAAATTTTAAGGCCATTGTTACTCCGCCCCCTCTAAATGCAAAGAGTGAATTTAATTGTCCTCTTTTGAGTTTTAAAATATTGGGCTCGACTACTTCGCACCCCATATTTTGCAACTCATTAACACAACCAATAATATGGGCTCCTTCAATCCAATTTTAATACCCAATTTAATCTATGTTTTTGGTGTACGTGTGAGGGAGAAAACATTTTTTTTCATCATAATTGTTTTTTAATGATTCCATCCTACACCACAATATATAAAGATTACAATTACACGAGGGAAATGATATGGCCCACAACCACGCCCCACTCTACCATTACAAATGTGATAGAAGGCGGAATGTTAACACCGCGAGCACCTTTCGAGCTTTGTGCCATACAAAATCTTTACGCAACCACTTGCGGTTGCTGTTAGCTAAGATGCTTCACGGTAATACGCACGGACTGCGGTCGTTCCCTTTTCGCGTATTCTCGGTAAAAACACGATACCCCCAATAGCGCTTATTTGTGGTGACAAATTTGGGGGGGGTACAGGCCGGTATAGGCAAACCGGGATTCTCCTTTTCTATATCTGTGGGTCACCCAGCTTTTCTTGTTTACTTGGTTTCTTGCCAAATTGAAAGCAACTTTGTCCTGTGTGTGTGTGTGTGTGGTGTGTGTGGTGTGTGTGTGTGTGTGGTGAGACCTTTGACCTCATACTTGTTCTTTGCTCAGGTTAGCGGTCTTTTGGCATTATGCGGCATTTTTATGCAAATTGACCTCCAGATGACTTTTGCATTTGGTCACCCTGAACCCCTGATAATAAACCTCAGGGTGTTTGTTTTCTACCTTATGCCAACTCAGCTCCATAGGAGGTCATGTGCGTCAAAACGCATAGCGGAAGACAATCTCATTTTTAGGTAGTACTATTGCATTTCCCCGTGTGTGACTTTAACCTAGATGCGTGTGACCATGATCTCATTTTTATTAGTAATGATAGATTGCAATTGCACACTTAATGTGATATTTACGATTGAATACGGTGGAATGACAGGTAAGATCACGAAGTACACGATGTCTAAGTTTGGTATATGAAGAAATATGTGCAATGGCGTGGTGATGAAATTTGTTTAAACTTTTGAAAAATTAAGTCTTTTTGTGACGAAGTAAAATTTAAGAAAGTTTAAAAAAATGAAGTCCATTGGGTGACAATGTTTTGCTGAACGTGTGAAGTTACATTTTGGGAAGTGCTTTATAATATTTAAAAAGAAAATGTTATTGATCACGTTGGTACATGTGCCGAATCCTGTAAAATACTTACGTCCGTCGGCATGCAAAGTATCCGGAATTGCTTCTTCCAGTTTTGCTGGTGAGTCTGCAGTGGTCAATCTTGTGGTGGGTAAGTATAGCATTGATTGTTTTCCCGAATAAGGTGTAGTATGTTCTATGTTGATTGGTCACATTTTTCCCTTTAAAAATCGTAAATGTAAGAGGGGTATGAAGCCCCTATTCACTCTGTGTTAAATGTTTACGTTCATGTATACCTCGGCTAAGTATGTGCAAAAAGGCACATAAGTCAACTTGCAAAAACTCCCACAAAATGTCATCTTAAAAATGTCATCTTATTTATCCCTTCCCATACATTTTACATGGATATTTCCCCTTGACTCGCCCTTTCCTTTTTAAAGGAATTTTTATTAACCTCGTCGTTGTATTAGTGTGGACGCGGTGTAATTACACTAAAAGCGTTACAATAACAGTGGTTTTAATAGGATCCCTGGTATCACAAACATAATTGCCACCATTTTCGCCTGAAAACGTAATGACAAAATGGCACCCTACCTTATGTTTTAAGGGTAGTGTCAACCTTAGTGCTTTTGTTTTCACACGAATTTCGGATTTTTGCAGCATTTTAAACATCAACCTGTGTTCTATCGTTACCAACAATGGTTATCCACTGCAGACAATCCTGAGCTGTATTTCAGTTTTGCCGATTTAAAACAACTATTTGACCATTTAAAGTCACAAAAACCGCATGGTCTTAACGGCGGAATTTAAGCACATTTTACGCCGTCAGTCGCAAGGCGCAGCATCGCGTCGCGCGGTGAATTTTTACTGCGTAATGAAGCGTGCGAGTGTTTTAATGTACTTTTGCGCGAACGCATCGTGGAAAAACGAAAAATAATATTTGAAAATGTAAACAAAGCGCTAATTTAGACCAGATGAAATTTTAATTTCTTCTGATTTCTGGAGTTAGAGACAAAGGATGTTTGATTCAATAGTACATAAAGATGTATTTCCATCACTTGCACAACGTAGTCAATTTTGAAGTTCAAAGATAAAGTTATTTGAGAAAGAGACAGCTTGAAATGGCGTGAAAAGCCCCTTTTTGACTAAAACACGGATTTTCTCAATGTTCACTTTTCGCAAAATTTGGCAAATTTTCAGACAAGATAACTCCAAAATTACAGAAGTAAAAGGTAAGGTTTAACTTTCCTACGATAGCAGTCGGTCTTCTCTATGGACGGTTTTCTCAATTTTTCATTTTTCGATTTCTAACTAAAGATATTCTCCAATATATACTCAAAATTTGGAAAAGAAAGGTAAAAATCACACTTTTTAGACATTTACACCTATATTTCGAAAAGTAAGCTCTATTTTAAGAAAATGGAAAAAAACATCCCTAGACAAATTTGTCTTGTTTCTAAAAAAATAACATAAGAAATCATGAAAATTCAAATTGTTTTTGTTATGGTGTCTGAAAAATTTGGGGCAAAATCATGTTTTTTTTTAGTATTTTTCTCAAAATACGGAAAGTTTTACATTAATCTGATGCCACCATCGGGTTCATCATCCAATTTTCTTTCTAGAAATGTACACTTTACATAAAATAATCACATATTTGCAAAGTTACAAACCAAAATAGATACGCAGAAACTCAGGGTTGACACTGTCCTTAACTCGGCACCCCAAAATTGACAACGTCAGCCAATAAAATCCATTTTGGCATGAAAATTAACTTTGATACTAAATTGACAAAATCGGCTTGCGATTGCTGACTGCAGTCCGGTACCTGTTGATTCATTTGCGGTGTGTTGCTACATTGAACATAGGTTGATCGCCATCGTTGTTCAAAATCATCCCCAAATCACGCCCTATTTTCCAGTAGCCCAGAGCTGGGTGGTAGGACATGCCAACCTAACAGCAACAGAACAGCATCACTCCGGCGTAACCCGAGTGCTAGTTTTTAAAGACTTAACGGTAAGAGGGGGCTCTTACGCATACCGAAAGGTTACACACAGAATGGACTTACGGCTAGGCATGGTCTGAATTTTGAATCTAATGACCGTTATTGAAATTACACTTATTTTGCAGTGGGGTTTAAGTGGGGTTAATCCCCTAATCACTGAGGATTTTGAAGTCAAATTTTCTTCCCTAAATTATACGATATGCTATGAGTATGGAACGAGGCTTAAAAAGTTGATGTGCAATGTTACTGGACCGAAGGCTGCCGTAAAAATCCACGTAAGAATTCCATAAATTGTCGTTTGGACATCCACCAATGCCCAAAGCGTGCAGATCGTGTCGCCCCCCCCCCCGAGAGCTCTCAACCACACACAACGGCGCACAAAACACCATGATTTCGGTAGACGTCAATTCCAGGAGGATGTTAAATTAACTACCAGTAGTGTCAATGGGGTACCGGCAGGTAAATAATAAAAAAATAATTAACACAGAATTTGCGGTGGTAAAATAACACCAAACCATGTCAATCATACATTGTAACACTAAAATTGGTGTACTATTAAACACTAGTTAACACGGTGGTATTTTTAAACCCAAAATGGGTAAACTAACACCAGTGGGTGCAACCCCTATTGATTCTAGGAACGTTAAAATTAACACCGGACCCCTGGTGTTAAAGTTTACACCCCAGTTTTTGCAGTATTGACGTCAAAACTTACGATTATGTCAAAAGTTTACCATTATCATACCACCAATAAATCTTTCTACACTGACCAAAAAAATGGGGTGTTAAAAAAAGTTAACACCAAGTCGGTTGTCTAGCTTGTTGGTGTAATTCTGGTGGAATTAGGATTTAGACACCCACTCGGTGTTGCTGGCACACAATTTTAATTATGGATGATGGTGTTCTGTTTATGATTGTTAGAGGCAGGAAGTTATAATGAAGCACAAACTAACAAAATCAAGCATTTTACTACTAAAATACACACGTTACAATATAAATTTTAACACCAAAGTTTGCGGGTTAATAAACACCAGAGGGAGTGGTCCCGTATTGACTCCCGGAGAGTGTTAAATTACACCAGTAGTGTCAATTTGACACCCAGCAGTGTTTAAAAAAGGTTTAACACATATGTGGTGTAAAAGTAACCAAGCAGTGTCCTAGCATACATTGCAACACAAATTGGGTGTTTATATACACAACAATGGGTAATCTAACACCAGGGGTGTGGTCCGTCGTATTGAACTCCAGGATGTGTTAAAATTAACACCCATGGTGGTAAAGTTGCACTCCCGTTTTTGCAGTACAGGAGTTGAGTATAGGCTACTACCTCACCACCATAGGCGATATACCCCCCCCCCATATTTGTGGGGCGGTCATCCGATCACCCCCCCCCCCCCATGCTGATCCCGTTCATGTGTTTTTGTCCCAAAAAATTAACCTAATATTACCATAATTTTTAAAATTTGGGCAAATTTTTTAGTTTTTTTGTTTTTTGTTCTAATTACAATTCTTGTGCGTTTTTGCTCTAAATGCAAATTTCTGGAGCTCGCTTTGCGCGCAATGTGCTAGTGATGGATCTTTTCAGCAAACCCCGTTCATTCATACAATTTCATCACCCCCATCCCCCTCCCCAATGTCAAAAAGAATTTACGCCACTGCTCACTTTTTTTTTTTTTTTTTGCTTGCATTATAAATATTTGCCAAGAGTTCGTTATCTACCTGTAAACCAATGGCGAATGTCCGACGTCTAATATAGTGCATTTTTTCCCATTTTAAAACCATACGGCAAGGTCGGACTGTGCTGATGGCATATGCGTACATCATCATTCTCAGCGGCCCTGCGGAAACTTAACGTACAACCTCGAAGTGGCATCCTCGCAGTCAAACGTGTGACGGAACTTGCATGAACCAAACAAATCAACTGTTTGAGCTGGCTACTGCACCATTAGCTAGTATGTCGCCCTCTTGCTCACACTTAGGTTGCGTTTAGTTGGTTAGGGCAAATACTACTTTACAAACAATCAAAAAACAATGATTATTAAATTTGTTTGAATTAAAAATCAAATCCACCACTTTCTTACCACACTCGTGGATCATAAGTCATTTCCTTGTTTCTTTGTGAATTAAGGTTATGGATAAAAAGTAAGGTTATCATTTTGAGGGTCACCAACTTATCGTTGGAAGTTAAACACGTGCCCATAGGTTTACTGTAATTTTCTATTCGATATGTCAGTTTACTCATTTGAGGTTTCGTATCTTTGGAATTCGCTTGCGTTCTTGCAATTCCGACATTATACGTCGCTAAAAGAAGAATACAGTCAATAGCTCGAGTCGGTGACGTCAGCACGAGCAGGCAGGTACTTCTCGCAGTGAGTCATCCTGACCGTCGGTAAGATAAATGCACTATTGGGGGAACATTACGTATCATGACTTTCACCCTCTAAACCTCAGCCGCACAGAAGTAAGGGAGTGTATAATTATTTTCTCGCAGCTATTTCGCGTGCGTATCGCGCACCCGTTTTTGTAAGCTCGCGATTACACGCTGCGAATTGCCACGATGCCGCACGTTTCACACTACGTGAAAACTATGACATCACCCCTAAGGTCCGTTCATACTTCCACGGCAATGCAGTGCAGTGAAGTTTGCATTGCCCTTGAGGCAGTCTCTGCCCATACTGATGCAGTACGAAAAAAAGTTCTGGTACGTCAGTGTCTCTGTCCAGTAAATACTGCTGTGCGGTACTGCAACCCTGTTAAATTTATTTTAACTGCAGTTGCAGCAGGTTACGTTGAGTCGCTGCAGCAAGTGATCGATATATCGGCACTGCACTGCACATGCATCCGGAGTTATGAACGAACCTTTACTTCCACTTCAATGCAGTGCATGCTGCTGCACTGCCGATATATCGATCACTTTCTGCTGCAAACTTGATGCAACCCACTGCAATGCCTTTGCAGAATCTTGCGCAGACACTGCCTATTCGGGCAATGCAACGCACTGCCTCGCATTGAACGGAGGACCTTTCTCGTCAACGAATATAATTTGTACAGAGCAAGCAGATAGTAGGATTATTGAGTCACTATAGTCGACCATAGATCTGGCCTAATATTTCCAATATTGAAATTATTAAAATCTGTTTTGTGCACTCATTTCAGCAATGGTTGGTAGCGTGAAAGGCGTGATACACATTTACAGATATTTTCGAGCGCATAAAAGATGCCATTTACAAAATAGTGACGTCGTAAAATCATAGTGAGTAGAACAAGTGTGTTTCAAGAACCAACAATATTACTCCATTAATTAAAGAAAATGCTTTCAAAATAAATTAAGGAAATTTCGCCCTGATTTCGAAAGAACCTCTAAACACAAATAGTGATTGAATGAACATCATCCGACGGCCAAAAATTTATTTTCATCTTTTATGCGATTCAACAAACAGATGCTTCAACAGTCCCTCACTCGACGCTAACGCGAGCAAAAAAACAAATACGGGGAAATGTTGTGAATTTCGGCCTTAGTAGGAGAATTGGCCTGCTGATTTGTCCATCAAATAGCAAGATCACGGGACGGGGACGGTCATTATCTCACCGGTTTATACATAAGATGGGAACTTTTTAAGTTTAAGTTTTACAGTTGATTCTTGTATGGCCTCTTATTATGAGTTTGCGGGCCAATTTTTTGGAAAATTTTAATAGTTGCTGGCGTCAAAGAATAAAGTATTATTTTTAGCCCCGGGGGACCCACTCAGATATCTATATGACTATGCTCCGCGCGATCCACTTATTTGACACGTGGAAAGAGGAGCGCATTTTCGCCATCGGACGTCGTTTTGAGAAATAAGGGTAACTATTTGGCCTGTTTTGACTAATAGTCGGCCAACAGCCCGCGCCCAAGCTGGAAATGGTGGTTCGTTGTTGTGTTTGGGGGGGAGGTTTTTCCAGACGAATTTTTCCCGCTGAACACGATGGTGCCGGACGATTTATAAAAAACTGCCCAAAGTGGTCCCCCGGGGGTCTCGGGGAGGGGTGGGGAAATCCAACTTTGGTATACATTGCCGCTTGTGGTATTTTTGGTGGTGTGTAGTTCTTTACTTCTGGCCCTCTGATTTATTTTTATTTTGTTTTTATTTTTCAACTGGCAATTCACACCAAATAGAAACAAAGCATAAAAATGAGGTCTGATGAGAGCCAGGGAGCACGGAAAGCCACAAAAAGCACTGTCACCACAGGTGCGTGCTCCCAACTCACAGCCCTCAAACGCAAAAAAGGATGACACGCAACACCACAACCCACACACACACACCCATACACACCCCAACACCCACACACACCCGACCTACAACCACACATATAGATAAAATACATACAAGCACATGCCCAAACACACCTATAAACACAACCTCACACACATGTAAAAGCATAACCCTTAGTATTAAAGCAAAAAAAAAGTTATAGTTAGATTCTCATGTTCCATAAAATGGGACTTCACTGTAGATAACTAGAAATTCGCGGTTCTCGGCTTTCGCGGCTCGCTTAATTCAAAAATATAAGCTGGTGGGCCCGCCCCATGAAAAAACTTAACAAGTTTTGACACACACATTCAAACAAAGCCCACATACATGCCAACCCGCACCCATGAACTATGACTAAGTGGTCCTGCCCGCTAAGCTTGCGGCCCACAAAAACAGATTTTTGCTACAGGTGAGGAAGAGTCGTGTATATGTTTTGGTGGAATAGCAGACTATGACGCTCACGTATCAAATCATGGCAGTTTTTCCCGCGCATGTCGAGTTTCACGCGCTGTGTGTCGAGATTTCCTCGCCATATGTCAGTGTGCAGCGTTAATGTCGAGTTTACAGTCGCTATCTGTCCAGTTTGCCCTCTATACATCGAGTTTTTGCTCTCTATATGGTGAGTTTGACAAAAATCATGTCCAGTTTTCCTCATGTCCAGACAAAATCATGCCGAGTTTCAAAATCATGTCGAGTTTGCTCATGTTGAGAAAAAAAAAATCATGTCCAGTTTGCACATGTTGAAAAAAATCATGTCCAGTTTTTTAAAACTCGGCATGATTTATTCTGGACATGATTTATTCTGGACATGATTTATGAAACTCGGCACATAGAGTTCAAACTCGATAGGCAGCGCTGTAAACTCGACATACATAATAGCGGGGTAAACTCGATATACAGCGCATGAAACTCGACATGCGAGGGAAAACTCGCCATGATTTGATACGTGGAGCGTGCCATAGCAGACCATTGCACTGGGAAGTTAACTAAAAGGCAGTATTTATATGAATCTGTTTTTGGGGTGATCGAATGCTTGAAAGTTAAAGCCTCCTTTCTAGTATTGACACACCACCTGCAAAATTGAAACAGACTAGCATTATTTAAACAAGAACAAGCAAAAGAAATGGAAAGGTAAGTCCTTCTAGTTTTCAAAGTAGTGAGTTTTAAAGTTTTAAGTCTATTTTCATATGATTGCTCTCCCCTGCGTTGACAAAGAATCATCCTAGTAGCACGATGCTGAATTTGTTCCAATTTTTCCACATTGCACTTCCTATATACATTCCAAACTGGAGAACAATAATCAAGAATTGGTAAAATGAGAGTCTGGTAAAGTTTGAGCAAAACATAAGAGTTCTTATTACCCGCAACAACTCTAATAAAACCGAGCAGTTTATTGCACTTTTTAACAATGTAATTTTGAATATTGAATTACACACCGGTACATGTTTTGAGGTGACCCCCCCTCAAATTTAAAATTGCTGTAGCAAGAAAATGAAAAGAGGTACAGAGCTCAAATTTTCAGAATTTCAGTTTTTCATGAATATCTTTTAATACACCAAAAAAGAAAGAAATCCATGAGGTGATGGTGTACTCGATTTGTTGAATTGGCATGGAATGACCAAGCGGGAAATTCAAAAATTGGCCGACAAATTTATGATCTGTATAGTTTTATTCTTCATATACATGATAGAGATGATGGAGCTATTAAATGTTCAAGTTGAAGGGCCAGGACTTCCAAGAAGAAGATAAAAAAAAAATAATAAAAATAAATATGAAAAATACAGATTATCGGTGTAAATATAACTCACCACTTCTCAAACTTCGCTGCAAAAATGATGCCTATAGCACTTATGTACGCCCTACCCCCAAATCACCGTACAGCCCCAAAAACCATTGCATATCTGGATACATGTTTATGTTAAACAATCCTTGTCATATATTGTCCATATGAAGGTATTTTTCGCACAGTTAGTACGTTATTAATATACATCACACCATTGGCGTACAAACTCTGTTTTAATGCAATAGACCAGTTAACATCCTACGTCAGCTTTCTTTGTTGCTGCCAATCGCATGGCCTGCCAATCGTTATGGTCCATAGTATTAAAATTCTAACAGATACAATTGCCCAGTGTGTAACAGTCAGGCCGACCTAGTTCAAGATACCAGGCCCTAACATGTTACAAAAATTGCTGTAACTGGTAATTTGGTGTTTTTGCGTTGGTTATTCAATGATGTGACATTTCAGACGATGGCGGTCAAGCCTCTTTCAATTTAGAAAATCTCCAAAACGCATAAAAATAGACAACAATACAGACCCATATACG
Organism: Ophioderma brevispina; assembly: GCA_023653785.1. Lineage (NCBI taxonomy): Eukaryota > Metazoa > Echinodermata > Ophiuroidea > Amphilepidida > Ophiodermatidae > Ophioderma > Ophioderma brevispina. Next base: position 14,626 of record JAMKCH010043281.1, read on the forward strand.
ATCTCGTCCTCGTCAGTTATCACACATAAAAAAAATAAAAAATTAACCCTTACAGTTGAGTCGATTCTTTAGCTCCAACGGTTTTGGAATAAGAAAATATTCCTTGACAACATAATAAATTCAGAATTTTTCGTTAAGATGTCGCTTTTACGTGTTAAACCAATGACGACGGCTAAAATTGGTTTCTTGGCCGCCTCCCCTTCTTTTAGGGGAGCCGCTATTATAGCGCCCCCGCTCAGAGTTGGAATAATCAGGGGGTAGGACATGGATCTTAACACAACAGTAAATTCAAACCGGCATCAACAACCGGCGTGACCTGGGTGCTAGTCTTTCCCTCAGACTCAACGGTAGAGGGCGCTCTTAGGCAATCGGATGGTTTTAAAGACAAAGACTTGACCAAAGGCTATCTGGTCACAAATATTTAAATCTAAATTACCGTTATTGCAATTTATAATATTTTGCAACGGTGTTAATCCCATAACTCCCACAGCCAATAATTATGCTAACATTGTCACGTTATTATTGAGATTTTTTGAACAAAGGTTTAAGAGATAATTCTGTAATGTCACTGGGAACGAGACTGCCATGCATGCACGTAGCAGTTCCACAAATTAGCGTTTCGGAAATCCTCAAAGCCCAAATCGAGAAGGTTGTCCACCGAGTAGTACGGTTAACCCCCCGGTTATGATAACAGCGTTGATTTTTTTTCACCCCAGATTTATCAGGGGTAGGACGTGCCAACCTAATAGCAACAGTGAATTCAAATCGGCATCAACATCCGGTGTGAAACCAACTAAAGTCCGGCGGGAGCCATAGTCCGGGCGTGAAACTAATGTTGCGTGAAGAGTCAGCTGAATGGGTGTCCTATTCCTTATATTGTAGCTGGACCGTGAATACGCCGGACTATAATTACTTCTACACGGCGTAACCCGAGTGCTAGTCTTTTTCAAAGTCTTAACGGTAGGAGGGCGCTCTTACGCATATCGGACAAAGACTTTACTAAAAACTTACTAATACTCTTGAGTGAGTTCTGAAGGATGAACACTTCAGACCCCTAAAAAACGCCAATGTTCTAAGGTGTCCGATGTGTTCTCCGCGACTCCGACGAAAAATCTAACTTTTTTTATTTTTTAATCTGAGACAACAAAAACTGGAATATATATTTCGATTGTAATCATATAATTTAAGGAACTGAAAGTATTTATCACAGAAAACGTAATATGAACACGTGTCAAGTGTTCATAAAGTGTTACATTTTAGGCGTTCTGAAAAATTTGCAGTGTACATAATCATAATCGCACAAATACAACAAAATACAGTTTCTTAATCTATAAACTAATTGAAACACAATTATAAACTAAATATAAACCTAATTAATTTTAACATTTCAATTACTAAAAGAGAAGGAAAGAGGTTCAGCATATGACCAATTTATCGACCCATACTAACTCATTCTGATTCTGATGTCTTTAGTCTAATTTCAAAAGTGGAAACAGTTGGTGCATTTGTAACATCTATACCGGGAGGCTGTTCCACATACTAGGAACTGTAATGGCAAAAGCCGGGTGTAGAAGTTTTTATAGGTCGCCGGACTCATAGTCCACCTACAACGGTAAAGAATAGGGCACTCGATTCAGTTGACTCTTCACGCAACATTAGTTTCATGCTTTATTCCCGTTGTCGTCTATCGCTATGGCTATATCTACTTTTACAATGGTTCTCATACATGGTCTTACTTCGTGGACCAGCACTTTATAAGAAGACCTTTCGACATGAGCGTACCGTAGAGAAATACTGGGATTACAATCCGAGATAACTTCCTCGAGGTATTTGGGAGCCAAACCATTTGTATGTTATAGGTAATGAGAAACTTTTATTTCAACGACTGAAAGGAAGACCACACAACAGGGAATTATTACAGTCTAAATGGACACAAAAAACATGAACCAAGCGTTCTGTGGTAGGCTGATCTAAATACGGATCCGTCCAATCTTGTAGATTTCAATGCAGAGCATGCGATGTTCCTAATGTGATCTTTCATTTGAAGTGTCCTATCCAGTGTAACATCAAGATCCTTAGCAGAGTCTGCAGTACTGATTCTGGCATCACCGATAACAATATAGCTGGTAGACTAGAAGCCGTGCGATGCTTAGAATGAAAATGCACAATCTCCGTCTTCGAATCATTCAGCATAAGCCCAATTGGTGATGGCCCAAGATCTTACATCAGAGATACAACTTTCCAATATTTGTTGATAGCTTCAGATGTCTTGGATGACTGCAGTACTACGCAGTTGTGTGTAATCTGCAAATCATGTGCATAATTCCGTTATGTGCACCAATACAACGTTAATCACAGAGAAAAACTGCGTTTTTCAAAAACACGTAGCAATGGATAAACTTAGTTTTTCAGGGATAAACTTACTTTTTGCCATAATTATGTTAATCCTAATTTTTCATAGACAAATTTGGGTTTCACCTTTAAAACTACGTTTTCCGCTGATAAACGTAAGTGTTAAATCCGAAAATCTGAGATTATCGTAGAAACAATTAGTTTTCGATTATTGAGCATTGGCTTGCCATTCCGTGTGCATACTGGAAATGAACCAATTCAAGAACTTGGCATAAGGCCGCCAAGGTAATACAACATTCATGTAGAAGTGGATAATTAAACCATTTTGAACTATATTACTGTTTAAGTACACGGCCATTTCTTCATGGTAGTTAGCCACACCGCTACTACCGAGTAGACATGGATTACCTCCCCCCTAGACGTACACTCCGCCGGCCGATTCCTGTATTTTTTGCCGATAGACGGATAGTGTACACACAGCGCTGTCTGTACTGTCGTGGAGTAGCTGCGTAGTTACACCGGCTCTCAGGGCGCGCGCGGTATTTCTCAGGGCCAATTTGGTTTTTTTTTTGAGATTTTTGGCATATATTTGGCATTTTTTATACATGGCAGTAATATGGGGTTTTTGATGATGCCCGATATGAATTTCGATGATTTTCTAAAAAACGTTCCAAAAATGCTAAACGAAGCCCAGTGTTAGCGCCCTCATTTCATGAATTTTCTTCCACTCTCAAAATGGCGACGTGGTAATCACGGGGTAGCTACGCGGTAGCTGCGTGTCTATCTCCGGTACTGTCTACTCAACATCCCCTTCTCTCGGCACCTAGTGGGCAACTACAGGCTAGCCATGGGGTAGGCAAAGCAGAGTAGCCACAATACTGTATACCTCATACCTGTGTACTTTGTAAGCCCTATTTTGCAGCTACCCCTCGCAATTAGCCCTGTGTGTACTGTGCAGTAGCTGCCGTGGTAGACATGGTGTAGCGGCTGTATAGGCTAACCACGGGAGTAAGAATCCGTCCGTTTTATACTGACACCACCAGATAACTTTAAACCACATGCTTCTGTTTAAGGTTTTTAAACTAATATATACCGAGATTGAAGCTTAATACCATACTTTAGTTTTAAAGTTTAAACACTGTTTTTTAAACTGCGGCTAAGTTAAAGCTTTAAACAACTATATGAAGGTGGCTATATTTTATAGCAACGCCGTTTTTTTTTTTTAATATGTTGTTTTGTTATTTTTAAAGATTCCTAAATTGGCAAATAGAGTGATGGGTGTTCCATGCATGACCCACATATGACCTCGTACTCACCGTTATTCATGAAAAAAAACAGAAATACCATTACAGGTGGAGTTGATTCTTCAAGCTTAATAACATGCATGCAGTTGGCTTTTTAACGTGGTTAAGGGGTTTGACGTGATTTGTTTACGCGCAAGCTGCTGACACCTTCACATTCTGTTTAGAGCCCAGTCATGGACAAATGGAAGAATTTTAGTTTTGAGATCGGCGAATGTATCATGCGCATGATACCGCGAATAACTGTGCGTTTGTTTGCGATTATTAAAATCGTCGCATCTCTACGCCCGCGTTCCTGCTTTGCTGCATGGCGAATGTGGCGGGATTTTTCTTGCCCCCAACAAGACGCCCATTTGAAAAAAAGTGTCAAATTTCAGTGGTTTTCGGCGGGTCAATGACAAAAAGTAAGTCGGGACCATCATTTTTATTTCAAAATTTCGAAGAACGACATCGGGACCTCAAACATTTAGAAATTACAAAATTGTATTGAGAAGTTTTTATTTGTAGGCGATCTAAAGGCAAATTTTGACTTTTCCCATAGATCTTGCGTGGTTTAAAAAGTGAAACATACTTTTTTTGTTTTTGCTATAGCTCAAAAACAAAGTCGGTGACCCCATTTTTTATTTCAGATTTTAATCAGCACCGTTGTAGATACCATATATGTGAATTTCTGGAAAACTTTATCGAGTAGAATCACTACACGTCAAAACCCTTAAACAACCACCGACGTCTTAATAATGGAATCTTCAAGGCGCCACCGCTCTAAAAGGTAACATAATCTATATCTCATCGATCATCAAAAACCATTTTGAATCTCTCTTTTCACCTTGATTTTGATGATGTAGGTTAAGATTGAAGCATTCTTCGATTGGCTTGATGAAAAGATGGACAAATGCAATCGGAAAACCTGGGGATGCCCTCAAAAGAGTTGCAGAAAAATAGATCAATATCGGATACAAAATTTGTAGGGATTCGCCCACGCCATTTTTTTTGTGTGAGGTCCCCAAGCTTCTATTTGGTATATGTGACGCTGTGGGAAGTAAGTATATCAATTCATTACAATGTGATCAAATAGAGGTTTACCATCAGTATTTTCACCGACTTATAAAGCTACCGAGTCATTTTTTGTAACAAAAACTCCCGAGGGGTGGAGGCGGTTGCCACACCCCTCTCCCGGTTTTTTTTTTTTTTTCCCACTGAACTTCTGATTTCTATGATTGGTACACAGGATAGCTCAGAGTTGGTACGTATATTCAGTCACGAGGTTCTTTTGCAAATAAAAACGGAACTCATTGTTGCTCATAAAATAGAATAACATGATTTTTTTCCACTTTTATGGAATGATTCTTACAGTGTGAGGTATTCATGATAGATAGGGTGATATATCGCCACACTACTTGGTTGATCAGTCTCTTCCGAACATAGCACATCAACTTAGTCCACATTTAAACCTTTACAACTGGGTCCTTAGCCGAATGCGAAAAGACGGTATTTGAACAGCAGATTTAAGAATTTGTTACAATTTTCACAATCAGTCAGTTTTACCGATAACACATTTTTGGGTGTTTAATGAGGTGTTTTTATGTTCTACCTTCTGCTGAAACCGGGAGTAAGGCTGAGACACAAAAAAGACTGCTGTTTGTAATTTAATTTCCCAATGCTAAATGCAGTACTTTAAAAACCTATTTGATTTTAATTATCAATAAAGAATGTCTTGAAGTTGATTCTCAATCGAAACTCTGTAGCCGAAACTGGACCAACAGGTTTTTAAGTGTCTCAGATAATTGGCCATAACTCTCGAACCAGACCCCCAAATTACACCAACTAAAAATCTCATGAAAGCTGAAACATTCCTAAAAAAGAATCAGTTAACGTCCAGTTGAGATGAACTAAAGTTTTGGGGCAAAAAATTAATATCTGATTGCATAGTTTTTGGGGTGGACAGTCTGCATACACGCTAAACGACAATTTGTGTTGTACAATACGTAGCACTTAAAACATTTTAACCAAACTCATTTATGACCCTACGACCTACTATCCAGTTGAAACAAAATAATAATTATATATTTTTCTTTCTTTTCAGTGGCAAAATTGCTATGTAAGATACCTGTGGTTATTGATTTTGTGGTTTCAAAAGCAACGGATGGTAAGTTTACCAGCTGGAAATAATTTGCGATATTATTCTGGTTAATTACCATGTTGCCGCAGAACATACCCTCCAGGATTGGTCGCTTCGAAGTTGGATGTCAAATTTTCCCCGCCAAAATACCACCAAGCCATCCAAGCACGGCACACGAATGCATGCTACAGAAAAATTTCGCAATAGTATTGAAAATATTATCGTCAACTAAAATATTCCTATACCTAACTTTGACCCACCCCTAATGGTGGATTTATACTTCATCTGCAGACGTCGGGCCGACACTAGTCTTTTGAACATGCTTTGCGCACCGGATGAATGAACGCGTTGCGTAAAAAGCATGTTTGAAAGGCTAGCTTCAGCAGGCGTCTGCCGACGAAGTATGAACCCACCTTAACCCTATAGCTCCTATAGCTAACAGTTTACCCCAACAAACGAATAATCAGTTAGTCGGCAGGTCACCCAAGTACTATTGTCCACACTAAAAATTGTTGGACAGGGTCATTTTACATGGGCTTTCACAAATACAATAGGCAAACGACCTTGCCATTGTCCACATTCTCTGCACACGTCTGCAGTTCAAATCAATGGAAGCCAGGCCCACGTTATAACATATGAGAATTCAATTCCATATACATTTTCCGTGGTCTTCGCTTTCTTAAAAGAGATAGAGTAGCACGTACACAGACTTTTTGGTAGCACACAATTCAATTAATGATTTGGGATGCTTTAAAATTTGGTGGGATTTCTATAACTTCAGAGACCACGCTTTTTCAAAAACTTAAAATTCGTCGCTTTTAAATCGTTGTTTTTAACCCACAAACACCCTTTCACGTCATATTAGACCAACTTAGATATTGACATTCCACAACAATAATACATGATTTTATAATTTTGGACCTCAAATCAGGACATTTTCCAGAGTGTTTTCGACCAGCTATTGAGGTCACAGCGATTGTATTGTCTTCCCGTGTACAAGTAAATAACGCATGTTGGTGTGACCTCTTGATTGACTGTAATCCTGGATTTTGTACTGAAAAATATTATTTTTTTCAAACAGTATATTTTGTAATTGTTTATTAAACTTGGGAATATACTTCTTGGGCAGATATATAGGAAGAGAAGGAGCCGGAGGGACAAGTCCGGAACACAGACATCATGTGCTCGAAAGAAAGTTGAATATCCAGATTTAAATTGCCCTTCTACATAGATAAACCTTTTTTTCAATTCTACATATAAATATTGTGTTTTTTTAACCGGAAAACACATATAATTTATGTTTCTGAGTAGTCCTTGTATACAGTAATAGGAGCTGTTGTGCCCATTTGTCAACTATTTTAGAGTCAATTAAAACACATTATATAACCCAAATACGAGATAGTCACGGCGCTATCTTTGACAAAACAACGCCACACTTCAACATTTTTACATCTTGGAAACGATTTTAGGTCATTCTTTATATTGAAGGCCTGCTACTGGTATCCTGGTAACCAGTACTACCTGTCCTGCAGAGCCGAGTTGTTGGCGTCTAAACCGTCACCCCAATGGGTTTCTAAAGAAATCTGATGAGGAGGGTAGCTGGTTACCCTGGTAGATTGAAAAAGACGATCTACCTACAAGGGCGTCAGCTTTGGAGAGCTAATGGCGGCCATGCAGCACACGCTGTCTTGCATGGTGGGCGTGGTTCCCCAAAGGCTAGGCCCACCGCCGAAAATTGTAGATTGACGTCAGGAAGGGCATCTGGTAAATTATATTTTGCTCCAATAAATCCTCACACAGCAGTATTGCTGAGTGAGGTGTATCCGGCCACCCTCGTTAGCGGGTAGGACACGCTAACGTGTGTCTTTTCGGGGCGGAAACATATACCTAACAGTCACAGACACGACCTTCAAGGTTATGTAAGGGAAAATTAATCACCATGCAGATGGGTGCAACAAGAGTTAGCTTGACCTGTATACTAACAGATTGGAATGACCAATGCAGGAATTTAATATAAAACCAACTTTCCATAGATGCAAAATGGTGGTGTAATATTAGCATGTGTCATTTGTTCCCAACCCGTGACAATACAAAATGCTCAGATCCTTTTACACAGTGGCGTAGCTAGGGGGAAAGGCAGCACGTGTCCCGGGTGACACCTGGGGGGGGGGGGGGGGGGGGGGTGTGAAATAGAGTTTTGGGAAAAATAAAACATGCATGACCAGAGGAAAAAGAAAACTTAATATCTCAAGATAATAAGATAACATGAGGGAGCTCGCCGAAGGCACTCAAACATGCATGCTAAAACCTCAGAGCTTCCGAGGGCTTCGCTCCCTGGAACCCGCCAGGGCCCTAAGACGCGGGCCCCGACGCGGGCCCCTGTTTCCCATCCGAGATTTGCTCGCGCTATATAGGCATTTGGGAGGCGCCACTTTAACATCTTGCCCGGGGCGTCACATCCACTAGCCACGCCATTGCTTTATAAGTTGTTGTTTTATCCATCTTATTCCATGTGGGGACATGTGATCCAGTGGATAAACCGTCCGACCCACACGCCAAAGGTTGTGAGTTCGAGCCACGCTGCGACCAATTAATGTGTTGCGCCCTTGAGTAAGGCACTTTACCTCAATAACTCCTCTCTACCCAGATATATAAATGGGTACCGGTGTGAGCCAAAGTCCGGGGCTCCATAGACGATAACGGAATAAAGCGTGAAACTAATGTTGCGTGAAGAGTCAACTGAATCGATTGCCCCATTGTTCACCATTGTTCCCGGACTATGAGTACGACGGACAATAATTACTTCTACGCCGGCATTATTCAATGTTGGGAAGGTAACAGACTCGCTGTATAGAGGGTGTGTAGCAATCCCCTAAAGCAACATTAAGCTAACATAAGCTAACATTACTATGGCGGAGTCTCTCCCAATCGCTTTCCAAAGAGAGAAGGACACTCCGTTCCTGTGTACACAGGTCTGTACCCTTTACTACTCCATATCATTTAGGAGACTCCAATCATTCTTATTAGTAGATTTAAACAATAGGCATATGCCTTACTATAGTCTGGGTAAAAATTTCTGGTTATGGCCACTGACCTTATACACATGGATAGCGGGTCTGAGTCGCCGATTGAAAAAAACAGGAAGTTGCTTTTCTACCTTGGCAATACGGCGGGAAACAATGCATACACCTTGTCAAAGTTAAAGGAATTTTGTATGACAATAGAACATCTATGTGCAATATGTGCACCAGCAGGTGTATGCATTTTTTCCCGCCATATTGCCAAGATAGAAAATCAATTTCCTGTTGTTTCACTCGGCGACCATTCAACTGTGCGGCAGCCCGCTATCCATGAGTAGAGGTCAGTGGTTATGGCACTCTCGCGTTGCTTGTTGCGTGAACTTCGTCTACTAGTAGGGTTATGAACGAGAATCCCATTCTAGGAGTTTGGGGAAGAAGGTTTGAAGATGTTTTTATATAGTTTGAAGGGTGCTGAATCAGGATTTTTGGGTCCAACCTTTGGGAAATGTGGGGAACTTTGTAAAATAAGGGGGTAAAATTAGTACAAGGGTAAATTTGAAATCAGGTCAAATTGTGTTTAAATGTACACCAATGTATTTGTCTCATTATATGGATTAAAAAAAGGTATAGTTTGTATAGGTTCCGAATTGCAAGAGGCCCCATCATAAGCTGCTGACAGGGCCCTTTTCCTTAAATCCGCCATTGAACGCAACGCACAGTATGAACGGACCCTTAGTAACATGACCGAGAATTTTTTACCCAGACTAGATAGGCCTACGTGCACGTTTAATTCTTTTTGGTTTCGTTGGTGCCCGGGCTTTGGGGTACAGGCACAAACATAATATTGTTTTATCTAGAGTTTGGTATAGTGACGTCACTGCGTGCTTTAGGATGCACAATCTTGAAGCGCTCTTTCAGGCCTCAGAATCAGAGCATGAATACGAACGCGAGAGACAGCTCAAATTGCCCGCAAAAATGCACAGACGTTTAATGACGTCACTACTAGGTGAACTCAAGGTGAAATCAAGTATAGTGTAAAATGGGGTAATATGGACCCCCGGGGCATTATGGACCCCCCTTATAACTTTGAACTAGGGATGGTAGGAGTGACCCTTCTATTGGTACTTGAAAGAACATCATTCAACTACTGTAATTTGGTTATTAACGGAGGGAGTGTCCTGAAAGTCAAAGGAAATATTTAAATTTAAAATTTTCAACACGTTTTCTTATTATGTCATTGACGTTTTAAAACATCCCTATTTTCTCTTGAGCCTCGGTTTGGAGGTTGTTAGCATGGCAACATGTATTACTGACTTTACCCATCATATCAATACATGTATTAATTTCCTAACTCACATCTAATTAAAAATGGCTGCATACATTGTGTATGTGTGATCTGGGGGTAATATGGACACCCTATATCCCCATGTAGAAACTTTATGGGGACGGGGCAATATGGACCATATGAGGTCCATATTACCCGGCCTCTATTGCCAATGACGGGGTGGTCCATATTGCCGACGCATGGGTAATATGGACCCTTTCCAAAAAAAGTTTGAAAGCCTATATCTTTTAATTTGGTTAGAGATGAATGAATATCTTTTGGTCTGTACCTACCCATGAACCAAAGCTATCAATTGATAATGAAAAGTTATTACAGAATAAATAAAAAATTCTTGAAAATTGCGATCTTGCTCTTAAGGGGTCCATATTACCCCACTTTACCCTACTTTGATTTTAGATCAACAATTCACATAATAATTAATAGTGACGTCTAATATTCTTCCATTTCAGCTTTTAACAAAGCTCTTGACAAGCTAGAGCGACAGTTCTACGTGGATTTTGAGTTCAGTCACAACATCACTTTCAAACACAACATTTCAAAGACTCCGGACGAGATAAAGGACGCCATTATCGGGGAGTTGGAGGAGCGCACACACACATTTAGGCTTGTGCTTCAGTGGTGCAGTCGTTTACTATCAATCACGTTCCTCTACCTTTTCTTCAAGTAAGTTCTTAACTTTATAAGGTACAGGAGAGGAGATTTTTTGAGGATACAAATTTCTCTCAATTTACACATGATCGTGGATACCTACCGAGATGGTTTCGAAGGTTTATTGATCAAACAAGAACAAAAGAAAACCAAAAACTATAATGTTTTGAACTTGCCTGCTATCGTAATCGTCCCCATAGAAACATGCTTTGATTTGTTTTAATCTAAGAAATTTAGAGAGTACGACGATGTATTAGCTTACTCACTTCAGGTGTGATCTAAGCAGTCCAAATATGCAAAAACTTCGGGTTCGGAAATGGAAATGTTAGAAATTTCCTCGTGTCTCTTTTAAAAAAATAATGTGGGATTAGATTATAGAAGGATTATACAAAAAAATTCGCTGATTTTGATTTTATGCGTCAAAATGGTCATACATTCCATAAAGCTAGGGTTTACAAAAAACTTGATGAAACTAACACTGTAAATTAAGTTTAATAGTCAGTTTTCAAGAAATTAGCCCTACAAACTAAAAACAACGTGGTCATTTTCCGGGGTCAGTAGTCAACTATGCACACTACTCCGAAATAGTGGTCAAAGTTTGACCACAAAAAGGGTCAACTTGGACCCTTTTCGTGGTCAAAATTTGACCACTTTTTCGTAGTAGTGTGCATAGTTGACTACTGACCCCGGAAAATGACCACGTTGTTTTTAGTGTGTACAGGACATCATTTTGGCTAACTTTATTCAAAATGATGTCTTACAGGATTAATTTGTGAAAAATTACTAATTTATTTTTACAGTGAATTTATTTTTATATTAAAAAAACAATGGCTACCTTTTGCCTGATCTGACGCAGTGCTTGAAATTATGAAAATTAAGCCGTTTTTATCTGATAGGTTAAAATCTTAGCTTTATACGTACACGGCCAATTTCTTCATGGTAGTTACGCGTCACTGTATACCTAATAACTGCAGCAGCCCAATCTTCCAGCTACTGCCTCGCAAATGCAGTGTGTAGCTGCCGCGGTAGACACGGTGTAGCTGCCCTATACCTGAGTAAGAAAATGGCTGTGTATACCTCTGCAGTACACAATTACACACTTCTGACTTTAAAAGGAGACAAATGACGTATGAGTTTTTGTTGTTGTTGTTGTTGTTTTTTTTTCTTCATGATCACTCCTTTCATTGTCATTATTGGCGACATTATAAGAACTCTGTATTATTTATTATTATTACATTTGCCTAAGTGGATCAGATCAGACTCCCATCTTTTTCTCTCCTTATTCTTCTCCTTTTTCTTTTCTTGTTTTCCTTCTATTTATTTATCTCTCATCGTCCTCTCTCCAGGGCTTGGCGTTACCGTAGTAAATATTTATCAAGGGATAAATTTGACAACTGGTACATCACCGACTACTTTAAAAAGATCGACAGAAGACGAAATCGCAAGGCCTGGGATAATGTCCTACCGTTGAGTAATAGTGAGAAAAGAAAGTTTATCAAACCATGTAAGTTGCTTCAAAGGTTTTATTTTGTATTTGTTTGTCTGTTTTAACTATTACACTGATGTAAAGTCCTGTCTTTGACTATTTCGTCCTGCATTTTAACTGGATTTGCGGTGAATTGCAGTGTTGCGACATGAAGGTGATCGATATATCGGCACTGCAACTCATCGCAACGTAGATGCGGTAAAGTATGAACGGACCTTTGCAGTCTCTTCGTAGAATACCACAGTTATGAAGTTAAATTCATTTAAACTGGATTTGCGGATGGGGTGTTGCGGCGTGAAATTAATCGATATATCGCACTGCAACTTGCCGCAACGCAGAATTCGGGAAAGGTAATGAACGTACCTTTTAAGGTTTCGTTCCATACTACGCTTCACGGCATTGTGCAGTGCCGATATATCGATCACTTGCTGCCGCAACTCAACGTACCTGCTGCATCTGCATTAAAAATAAATTTAACAACTCGGTTGCAGTATACCGGCAATTCATTATCTGACAGAGATGAACCGAATTCCGAGCAACTGCAACTTACCGCAACGCACGTTTTCCCGTGACGTATGAACGACCGTTTACTTAATCCATTTCAATCCCATGATCCTTTTCGGTCTCTATTTACTTTACACCGGTACTCTGCACACGGCCACATACAACTACACTGCCACTGCCCTGGTTCATATTTTCATGTTATGGCTTACCCGTCCGAAAACTAAGACCCCTGGCCGAGAATTAGAAGCGAAATCAGACAGTAAATGATTTTACGATCACTTAAGGTCTTGTCTGATAAGGTTTCTTTTCTTCTCCTGCCACATTCATTCGCATATTTGGAAGGCGGCTCACCATAATGCATAATTGTGATCCCAGTTAAACTACTGAGGTAATACCTCATGTTACGCGGTCCGGAAGTGTGTGTCTGTGTCACAGACTTCTAAAGATATTATCTAAATTAGTACTACGGGTGGGAGCTTCACTCTTCTCGAGAGATTAACGTTATCAGGCCGTCAGAGCGAATGCATGCAATGAAACTAAATCACAAATATCTCCGGAAAACGAAGGGTTTTCTTAATGGAGTTTTGTTTCTCAGAGGGTCCTTTACATGTTTTGTTTTGGATATATCGTAATGGGTCTTGAACCTAAGAACCCTATAGTCGAGAAATGTGACCAATTTTGCCGGAACTTAGTGCTCGGCAACACGGAAAAGTTAACACGCAATCGCTACGGCCGCATCCTTTGTCCCACAATGCCTTTCGGTATTATTCCTAGTCTTGAGACTTTTCAAACGCTGCGCCACCTTTTATTCAGTTTTAGAACATGATTAACTACTACCTACCGGACCGCCGCCGTAACCTCATGTATGCCACTCTTAAAAATATATTCTGCTGTCTCGTCGCCGCAATGATAGAGCTGAGGGCATAGTGCATGTTCTATGCATAAAGTTCATTTCTATTTCAATGTTTATATCTTTGACACAATTTTTTAATATATTATTTTTTTCAGGTCAATAGCATAACGGACGGATACAATTATTAAAAAAAATAAACTGCATCAAAGTATTTATGGGGTTTCACACTTTTTAACAACTGCATATATACACTGAAAATGTTGTCTTGACAAAAGACACTTTACGTGTCATCTATTTAGACACAAAGTCATGTCTAAATGCAAGACATGTTCAAATGTCACGTCTCTTTGCAAGACACTAATTTACAAGTCGTGTTTTTATACAAGACACTTCGGTTTTGTAAGACGTATCTTTTGTCATCAATCTGGTGACATGTCTGGCTGGAAGACGTGTCTTTGTGTCGTAGATTATGTTTTCATTGGTTTTATTTTCTTTTATTTCTATTGTTGAAGACAGGTCTATTGCCAAGACATGTCTTACATATGACGCCAAGACACCATTTTTACAGTGTAGTGTTTAGTTAAACGTTCACAAAGAAAGAGCACAAAAGAAAACGCGGTGGTAAACACACACAGAATGCACAGAGTTTGAGAAAGATTCATCTCAAGGACAATATGTCCAAGCAGCATATTTTCAACTATACTCTGTTCTTTAGGGCTCCATTATAGGCCCGAAAGGTTCCATAATGTATGCTCATCCAGTCGGTGACATTAGGAATCATGATGTTAACTTTCACTCGTATGATGATAGTATACTCTCAGCTTTTCTGTGAGTTTAATCCAAAGAACTCCAGGTGATTGTGAGCATGCCCTTCGCAAACTCTCAAGCTGTATATCTAAACACCTGGGTGTCCAAATACATGCTGCTGGTGAATCAAGAAAAGACGGAATTTATTGTCTTTGCCACGCCCTGTGTTTGGAAAAAACTGCCTTCAATAAAAGTGTAAATTTGTAAAAGTGTAAATTACCATTATCGTAACTTATGGCGTATTCGTAGGTTTATCAATTTTGATGTTTGCAACTATACTGTGCGATCTTTGGTATTGTCCCGCATTGACTATGTCAACTTATTACTTTTAGGGCGCCAACCTCAAAAGGCTCCAGCGCTTGCAAAAAAGCTGCGTGTTTGGTGTTCGCATGCGGTCGTGACCAGAGTTCGTCACAACTTTTGATCACTCTTCACTGGTTGCCTGTTAAGGAACGTATCGGATACAAAATCTTTCTTTATGTGTATAAGTCTTTTCACGGACAGGCTCCGTCATACATTACTGATGGTCTAAAAATAGTATAATGTGTTGGACAGTTAGGCCTAATTCTGATGGTACAAGACAAAGGCTTCTTCTGATGTTGCCCGGCTTGTTATACCTCGTATACCAAGCTTAGATTTGGTGACAGATCATTGGTCCTAGGCTCTGGAACAAGCTTCCCGTCGATTGCGTGCCGCAATATCGGATTTTGAACCAAGATCAAGTGTTATGCATGTCACGAGCAGGGGAAAACGCTCGTTGCGACTAGAAAGTATATCATGTGCGTTATTGTGTTTCTCCTGTGTGTGCTGCGCGATTCATTTGTGAGGCTGTACCCCAATTGCCTCGTCTACAAAGTCACGTTTATTCGCTATAACAGTAGTTACAACTGACCAGCGCCCCCCCATTGGGGGATGTCGTGTTCAAAGGTCATGACACGACATCTTACTTGGATTTGTCTTGTGTTTCTTCGCGCATAATCGCCACTCGGCCCGGCTACTGCCGTTAAATCTAGAAAATGACGAAAGAAACAAAAATGGTGAACTAATGAAAATTTTAGTGACATACAAAAACGTTAGAAGCGTTAGAAACAAGGTTAGTGATAAAGCGACGTGCAGAAAGAAAATGAACCAACATGAACTGACAGTGGCGCAAATGATGAGCAGACGACAAGTACGAGTTCGAGTGACAATGTAAACAATAAAAACGAACAAAGCTCAAGCCACAGGTGAAGGCAGTGCGAACAAATCACCAGGAAAAACAACTTTGAAAATACAGAAAGAATTCACGCTATTAAAGATTGCAGTGGCCAGAGTAACTCTTGACACATCGCTACGCTTGTGTGAGGGGCGTGCCCCGCTGGAAATAATAATAAGCAGAACGATCTGTGTCCTTTCAGCTAACAAAAAGTTCACGCTACTGATACTGCCATTAAAAATCCTAAAATTTGTACAAACGATTGGACTTTTCAGGAGCCTTGATCCCTTCCTACATTGATCAAATCACTCCTGTAGCTTAATGCCGCACATGGACTCCAACCAGAAGGAGTATCAGGCAGTTCTTGTTGCTCACAGTTTGGACTCGGGAAGCGGCAAAGGTTTTTCGCACGGCTGCAGAAGAACACATCTTGCTTCACAAGCGATGAGTGCTCAACTAAAAATTGCAGCGGACGGCCGCTATCGCAGGCGGGTCAAAAACAAGTCAAGTGTCCAATTTGGGTCTGGTCGCAACTATCATCAGCGCAGCCAGCACAATTACAGAAATAATAGAGGTGCTGGGTATCGAAGTAATTTCAGGGGAGGAAGGTCTCAGGGGACCATTCATTCTTTCCAAATTTCATCCATTTCTTTATCCACCAACCAATCCCAATCATGGTGGTGAGAGGCCCTCTGTTTTATGGCTTTGTTTTTTTTCAGTATTACTCATTAATTTAAACATGTGGCGTGATTATTGGAGCACCTGAGACTGTTATCAATTGGATCTCTAAGGGGGTGCTACTCCCTTTTTCCCAGACAGACCTTCCACCAACACCACCATTTGAAATAAAATAAAAGGTTTACCTTCATTTCAGGCTAAATTTTGGATAGCGGGCTCAAAGTCTGTGTAACAAAGGGTGGGTTGTTAACAGTGTACTACCAAACCAAGAATTATTTCCCCATTAAAGTGTGGTTCCTAATAAAGGCAAAAACAGTGCGCTTAATATTATATCTGAGAATGTTGAATTCTATATTACGCCACCCATTTCACAAATTGATAAAATTGAATATTATTTCTTCTATGTTTTGGAGAATGATTATTAAGTAACCCTTGACCTAAAGAGGGTTTTACCATGTGCTGTTTAAAAGCAGAGAGCCAGCCAACCGTTTCCTAGGGTTTCTGCTTGGAAAAGCATAGTATTGTTGGACAAAATTGCCTTTTGGGCTAAACGCTTCACCATACTTCTTTGGCTAAACGCTAATAACCCTGTTGTCATATGTTCGCACACAGGTTTTGCCACAGCTCTCTTTGTAGATGATTGGTTTTTGGCTGCGCCCCTGATGATATTGTTGATCATACCCTTACTTATTTCCACCTTGGAGGATCTGGGATGACGATAAACTATAACAATCGTCGCGGAATCCCGAATCCCCAACCTGGATAGGTTATGAATTTTAATACTCAGAAAGCATCCAGGATTCATGTATCCCTTCACAGTCGTATTCGCAAACTAAGACGCGACATACAGATGGCGCTACGCAAAAAATCCCTACAACAAAAGCACTACTGGCTCGCATTGCTGGACAGTGCGTTGCAATGGCCGCAGTAATAGTACCGGAGCAAAGCCTACTGCTTTTCCGAAATGTTTTATCGCGCTTTGCAACCAAAAACTCGTGGCCGACATGATATAATTTCGGCGGCCGCCAAACAGGAATTTAAGTTGGTGGCTTCAGCAATGAACAACTGGAACAACGGAAGCTCTGCACACTTCCATGGAAATACAAATTTTCACCGATGCAATCCTCGAGCGGATGGGGAGCATGGCTAGGGAGCAGCCAGCTAAAAAGCTGGCAGGTTTTTTGGAACGCAAGGCTGCAGAACATGCCATCAAACTATCGCGAAATGACTCTGCCGTCTTATGGCACTCGTGTCCTTCAGAACTATGATAAAGGGGAATCGGTTCAAATTGTGTCCGACAATATTTCAACGGTGGCATACCTAAATCATCTGTGAGGTCCAGCGAAGGACCTGGTCAATGGGCCACCGCGATTGGTCACTGGTTTTAAAGGATCTGCACATATCCGACATATATTTGGCGGAAAGGATAACATTCAAGCAGATTGGTTATCAAGGCTGAATCAATGCGTCGAATGGAAACTTCATCCGCAACTTTTCAAATGGTTGGACAATATGTGGGGACCACCACCCACAGTGGATCGCTTTGCCACGTTAACAAATACCCAGCTACCAAGATACAACAGCAGGTTTTTCGACCCAATGTCCGAAGGAGTCGCAACTCCCTTGCGCAGCGAATTTGGGGGTCAGAGAACTTATGTCAATCCCCCCCCATTTTGCATGATACCAAAGGTTGTGGAACTCGTAAAACAACAAAAGGCCTGGCAACGCTATTACGCCACTAATGGCCAGGACAGGTCTGGTTCCAAATGCTACAAAAAATGTCAATTTGCAAACAATTTTGCTCACGTCGGTTGCGAACAGTGACAACAGCAGGGCCAAACTCCAGAACGCACTAAGAACAGAACGTGGCAAGCTTGTAGCCTGGATAATATCTGGCCGCGACACCTAAAGGAGCTCCACTGGTCAGGGCGTGCTCAGTTTCAATGGCCGCTAAGTTTGGGCGCACCTCCTACGGTACAGCCTTATGACAGCAATTACGCAAATTGGTAATGATATTGTAATGAGATGAACAAGCAGTTCCCGCCATTGGATCGGCAACCATTGCAGAATTTTTTTTGTGTCGTGTCGCGATTCTTCGTTAAAACCACGATCACTTCTTCTGATGTACTGTAGCGGCCCTGTCACAATGTATCAGGCGGCATGGAATGTGAACCCTTTAGATATATGGGAATCAAAAGATTAATTGTTGCTCTTGAAAAAGCAACAACCCAATAACCAATGACACGATCTAAAGTTATGCCGGTACAACATTTGGGGTACAATGTTTGAATCCCTGGGGTGCCAAGAATCTCTTGACTTAAAACGTCTACGGTTAAAAGCGATAACATTGCTGGCGTTGGCAATAATGGCAAGACCGTCAGATTTAGCACCTAAAGGAGTCTTCTTCAAAGATGGTATCCTGCAACCAATACGCTCACTGGCAGAATCAAGTTGGAATTTCATGACAATGCAATTTACATCCACACTGTTCGGAATCAAAAATGACATCCACAGAAAAGGGTACACCTACACAGTGACAATACCGCCGGCATCTAACAAGTTAGATCCTGTTGATTGTTTGAAAACTTAATAAGAAAAAAACCATGCCTCAGCGACTGCTTTGTACAAAGAACCCTCTGTTTGTTAGCCTCAGAAGCCTTATGGGGCTATTTCCGCGGAACTTCGCGTAGCCAGCTTAACTACTCGGCTATTAAGCTAGCGGGTCTTGAGGACCGCGGTTATAGTGCCAAATCATTTCGCCCAACAGCAGCTACTGTTTAGCCATTGCATTTGGTACCAACCCGACATGCACGAAAAATTTGGTAGATGGGAATGCCCCACTGTGGTTTTTATGATCATTTGTGTCACTCTCATACCCCCCCTCAGATCTTGTAGATAAATTAAGGCAGCATGAATAGGAATTGTCATGCAAATCTGTTTTTGAAGCTGGACATGATTAAAACTCTTCACTAGGCATTCATGTAATTAAGTTAATTGTTGGACTTTCAAATTAAGTGTGCTGTCTGTTTGTAACGTATGTTGCTTGAAAACAACAGTTACAACGGACCAGCGCCCTCCATTGGGGGATGTCGTGTCAAAAGGTCCGACACGACATCTATCTACTTGATTTTGTCCTTGTGTTGTCTCTCGCATGGTAATTAATTTTGGGGTGTTATATACCGTTCTGGCATTATTGCGTGAAGGTACAAGATATGCATTCATGTATTACAAATTGTTGAACCTTTCAAATTAAGTGTGCTGGTCCTGTTTGAATGTATGTTTGCTTAAAACTGTATTAACGTGCAAGCTAAACGGTAGTCCCTATCTCGGGACGCCAGTGTCTTACAATCGGTTCCATGAATATAGCGGGGTCACTTGTACCACCTAATTTCAAAAAATTATATCACCCTAATCCAGCTACGTTCTCTTCTTACGAAATAATTGACTTGTATTTTTTCGCCAGTTTCCTGCAAACTACCAGACCGGAAAAGACGAAGCTTTTCATGGGCCTGATTTTGTGGGTGACTCAAGTTTACAATGCTTCCATCGTCTAGGCTCGGAACGATTCGGCTTTTTGGTTTCTGGACATGGTGCGCAGCCACGGAGCTCAAAGTACATACGAGGGTAGGAACCTTCTCACGAAATAGGAGGGTCATTATTTATGCCTGCATGTGGAATGGAGGGATTGAAGGGGAATACCCCAAAGAATGTGGAGGAGACGGGAACATTAAATTTTTAATCAATAAAGGGGAACCTGAGCTTTTATTTCATGGGACATTTCATTAAGAATAGGGGGAATGCGAGCATTTTCTTTATGAACGAAGGGGAAACACGATTTTTTCGTCGACAAAAAGTTGAATTCTCCATTCCCCTCCAAGCATAATGACTAGCTCCCTTATACAGACAGTTCAAGTGTGAGGTATGAATCTGTGCTGCATATTGCTTATAGCATTCATATTCGAACCCCTTCTACAATCATGGACAGAATAAGCGAAATTGCAGATCCGTGATGCATTATGGTTGCTGTTTGGTCTTCATAATCATGCTTCAATTAGTTTGTTTCAATTAGTGTGGTTTTAATGTAGTACAAGGCAGGAAAAACAAAACATTAATTCATTAGCGGCTAAGTTCATCGCAATGGAGAACTACAGCAACCTCGTCGGGTTGAATGGGACTCCACCTTACCCGCGAATCTGACCTGCACCTGCACGTCAACCGGAGTTATAATGCCGATTAGGCTTATTAGTCGGGGCAAGTGCATATTTTAAAATATTCCACCCGTATGGTTAATACACTAACTCCAGCATTGGCTTGATCAGCATTGATGGTATTAACATTTTAGAATAACTGCAATTTCGCCGAAGTGTCCCCCCCCCCCGCGTTTTCGACCAAGATTGTAGAGCACGACTGTCGTTATTACATTGTTGAGTATCAATTTGGTTGTTTTTTTTTTCCAACTGGCACCTGTACATTCGTAGGAACGAACTACCGTTCAGATGATACAAAATCTCAACCTTGTTTAGGTAAGTCGGGGGACGAGGTTTTGGATCACGAACTGCCCCTTTTTAAGTGTGTTCACTAAATGCAACACCGACAACACCAAAATGGCAGGAAAATCCATGGTTTATCTGCTAGGAAACAAATTTAGAAACATTTTTCTAAATTTGAAATTATCATTGTTTTTTCACTTTTTTATTATATTGCGAAGTGAGTATACATACACAATTTTTCAAAAACTATTCAATTTTCGCAATGCACGCCTTGACCGTAAAATAGGCCTGTAGGCTGTGGGATGATATCAAAATACGCTCATTCCAATAGTGCGCGAGTATGCTGAGTTTATATTATTATTATTTTTATGGGAACTTTTTTCTCACTTTGTGTGTTTTATTTATCAA
Organism: Ophioderma brevispina; assembly: GCA_023653785.1. Classification (NCBI taxonomy): domain Eukaryota; kingdom Metazoa; phylum Echinodermata; class Ophiuroidea; order Amphilepidida; family Ophiodermatidae; genus Ophioderma; species Ophioderma brevispina. Next base: position 35,832 of record JAMKCH010043281.1, read on the forward strand.
AACTATAAAAAAAGGACGGAAAGACAAAGATAAAATCATTTCTCACACACCACACAAACACACCTACGTCATCTGATATTGCGTGACAGTACAATAAAGATACAGGACCGTCAACCAAAAAAGGGAGAGCTATTGGACTTGCCGCAATATATTAGTCTAAATCTACTTTAAGGTACTTATTTCGATGATTAGATTGGGTGGCAAATCGATCCATAATGGCAGTGTTTACATTTCGCGAAAAGTACGCGGCGTATGCATTATGAAAGTCAAATTCGATTCATTGATGACGTAGGGAAAAAGAATCTATATCAACTCCAACAAGAAAAAGAGTGCACCAATGTTCGACCGTTCAACAAAAATGTGAAAAAATGCCATGCCTTCAAACACGGTGTGTTTCGATACGCATCTTTTCCGTATGTCGTCCATAGAAAGACGATCATCGAGCCGTCGCTAATATCTTGTTACCGAAAGGCTCCGTTCGGGTGTTGATCAAGAAACGATTAGCGCAGGCCATAAAAAAGACGAGTTGAAAAGAAATAATGTTTAATAAACCGTGCTAGGCAAAACGATCGCAGAAATATGAAAAATTAATATAACATTACTGTAGGGGGACTTGAACTTCTCGTAAAAAAAGACCAAAGAAGCAAAAAAGACAAAGAGCCACCCAATGTTTATGCCTCATTCGCATCTATCTCTAAAAACAAACGTGTTAGGGTGGAACGTCTGCACCATCGTTCCATTTCAACTCACAGTGTCCAACAACACAACAAATGGCCTTCACTGTAAAATATGGTCTTCACATTTTCAATATATCTTTAGAGTTGCCATTCATGATAGACAATTAACAAAAAGTGTCTTCAATATGAGAAAAGCATGTCACCAGTGCCCGGCAACATTCATTATCAATTAATTTCCGACATTATTCAATTTCAACGGTTAGAAAAGTTTGTAAGTGCCATTGCCAACCCCGTACCTATTAAAGTAGTGTGAAAATATCACCGCTTGAATCTTGGCGTTATCAAGGGTCAATACCCCGGGGTCAATATCGTTGTCTGGGTTACAAGTACTAGAAGTCAAAGGCGTGCACAGTATCGTGAAACCTGCTGACAACGAATGCAGGCCAAATCAACAGGTAATTAGTTGCTGAAGGACGTCTTCATAAGCGCGTTAGTTTCATAGTTATACTGAATAAAGTTCCAAGTTTTCGAGGGAATTGGCCCCTCCTAACATCTCACAACCTCTTGTACATGTATTATTTGAAATATCCCATATGCACACACCTGTCTTTGAAATCCTTAAAAATAACTTTCATAAGAGTTTATAAACAATCACTAAGATCATCACGCTATGCGACCGATGTTACCTCCGGCAAGTGTGGTTCTAGAAGATAGTAGTTTTCAAACTTGCTATTAAAATTGGGCCTTTTATCTTAAACCCTTTCGCATTATATAGATTTGTGATACTTTATCGTACTATATTTTTACCCGTGCGGGCATGGCAATGTGATCTGACTCAATACATTTAAACAAGATGGTTTCAATATTATGGCCGCAAAGGGAAAGGATTTTTTGCTTGATAGAATTTTACAAAGTAATTCGAAGTACAAACACACGCTATTCACACAATTGATTAGCTTTGGTTGTGCAGGAACAACGCGAGTGTTCTATCACATAAGTATCGGAACACGGTGATTGGGGGTTCGGGAAAGGAAAGAGAAAAGGGAATTACCAGTGACGTCGTGACTGTGTATATTCTTAAAGGGGCATCACACGATCCTCAGCCTCGCGACCCAATGTTAACACCAATCAAATTAGATTGGGTACAATGGAAAGTTGATTTTTGTCATCTTACTGAAAAGTATTTTGACCACATTTTTCTCCCCGATTTTTCCGCGCCCTTGCCTATATAGGCTAAAATATGGTTCGTCTACGGTAACCGGAAAAATAGGTTGTTACATGACTATTTGGGCTATTGTAGTACACCAATGGCCCTCTCACATTAATATGGTATGTCGGATCAAATGAAATTTTGAAATTAATGTATTTTGGTGATGATTTAGCCCTCCTACACAACAGAGAAAAACTATATTATGTTGTAATTAGAGTGGGCACTTTAAACTGCTTATTGCTTAGAGATTGTTGACATTCAGCCATTCACCATATATGTTATTCCAAGTGCAATCGGTTGGTGCAATAAGGTGGTAGTTCACTGGGCTGATAGATGAGCAAATTATCGGAGCAATGGATGAATAATTGATAGCATCAAACTCGAGAGCCAGGATCTGCGATTCAGACCATATAGAACCGGTGTAGAAGTAATTATAGTCCGCCGTATCACGTCCGGCTGCAATGGTAAAGAATAGGGACACAGATTAAGTTGAATCTTCACGCAAACTTAGTTTCAACGCCTTATTCCGTTCTTATCTATGGAGCCCGGATGTGGCTCCCGGCCGCATATAATACTTAAACACCGGAACGAACCAAGGAACTTGCGAGTAGTAGCCGGGTTAGTGGTTTGGAGCCTCTCTCATTTTGTAAGACCTACATTGGGGAGATATCGTGTCAATAGTACACTTTGAAAGGCTCAGGTGTTTGAAAATCTTCTCAGTGCACTGTAGAGCAGATAAACGATTTACTAAACTGCTGTGGAAATGTACGCAATTTCATTGGCTTGATGCCCGGTTCACGTCGTTTAATGAACCCAGGTAGTACGCGCTGGCGTATGATGTATTTTAGGTTGAAGCCGCTCGCGTCCTACTGGTGTTGCGACGTTCGCGCGCACCTACCACGTTGGCGTCTCGGTGCGTATGATCGTGCGTCAACGGGGTTGTTTCGATTGTTGCACGATGGTTGCGTCCCTCTTGTTGTATTTAGCCGTAAAGCATCGCGAATGGGTTTAGCCACCTAAATGATAAAGCCGTTTAAGAATTAGAAATAAAGATAGGATTTGTTGTTTGCCTTATCTATCGTGTCATATTAGAGGGGAGGTCAATATTTTGTAGTAGTGGAAGCCGGCGCAGCCGGTATCACTACGATAAAAATTATTGGACTGCCCATCAATATGACACGATATAGATAGTCGATAGGACAAAACAACAAATCCTATCTTTTATCTCATTCTTTGTATGTTTGGTTGTTTAATCACTGAAAATATGCTTTTTAGTTTCAATAATATTAGTTTTAAAAAACAAAAATGTTTTTTACTTTTTTTAAAAAATAACCAACCCGTTGACATACCTGCGTGATGCGTAACCTTAGACACGAGCGCGTAAAACCATTGGCGCGGCGACGCACTATCTAGTATCGTCTCATATAAGATATGGCAACAACCAATGATATGCGGTGTTTTTGCTTACTAAACCCCACCGCCCACTGAATAAGAATGAGAATTCTTAATCAGCGACACATATTTTTGCGTGGAAGACCGGCCTCCGGCCTCGTTCTTCCAATTAAAAAATAAATGGTATCGCTTGGGTCAATTCTCGTAAAGAAGTACCGGTTCCCAAAATCATACTTTGTTCTCGTAAATAATCCACAGGTAGTACTTGCGACTGAGCTAAAGAAAACAACTGCAACAACCGGATTGAGGCTAAGCTATTAAGGAACTCACCTGAACACCCTGTCGTGCAAAAGGGTAGGAGGTCACGCAGGGTAGTCAGTATCAGGACCGAATAGACATGAATTACTTTGATTTCTGTAGTTCTGTTTTTTTCTCTAATGAGATTATGTAGATTGTTTCTCCATATGTCTCTGTTCGTGGTAACAAAATTACTATTAAATATAAACATAATCGGTTTCCATGGATAATGTTTTTTCTTAGCCTGTTTGGTTTTCAAAATCGCAAAAGGATCTTAAGCGCCAGACCGTTTCTGAGAATCATGTTGGGTGAAGGTTTATCATCAGGAAACGGAAATGCGAAAAGGTGAACCCAGCAGCTACACTGCACTGTTAATCAACAACGATCGACATTTAAGTTGTTTGCAGACAAAATGATTTGAGACCACTGCAACATTTTTCGAGTTTCATGGGATCACGGTTTGCACTCATTCTCAATTGGTTTCACCTCACAAGTATCTGCATCAGTACACAGATCGTAAATGACAGCAGCTCATTGACTGCCTCGAGTTGGCGGGATATACAGGTCACAACAAAGCGTCGTTCACCTAAAAAATGGATTTGTACGGTATAACTATAGACATGAATACTTAAGAGTATTGATTAAAACCATCCTAACTAACATTTACTACTCCCACTGAGTTTCATGGACTGTTTGCGCTATATTGGGAAAATTGTTTTTTTTTTTGTCTCACATGCGCAGCGCACAGGCAGAATGTTAAGGTAATGACTTTACAAGGAATTTCTCACATAACCAAATGAGGGATGTCTTTATTTCATTTTAAGTCTATCACAATGTCGAAGATATCTGTTTGATTTAGTGAATGTATCATAACAAATTCGAAATATTTATTTCATGTCCGCAGTAGGAGAAAGGGATAACTTGTAATCGTTGGGTTATGAGGCCGATAAGATCCGATTACATCATCGCGGTAGGAGAGTCATCAAGGTGACATGTATACGCAATGCTGCCGCAAGGACGTCAATCGGTAAACGATCCGTCAAGGTACTCAATTGACATTTTGGTTGGGTAGAAGTATTTTAATACACTCCTTATAGTCAATGTTCAGTGTATTTTCCCACTTGCCGAGTTTTGGGCAAAACATACTAAGGTGATTGGGTCACGATAGATCCGTTCGATAGATTTTGTTAGGATTTCGTATAAATCACTTTCATCGATGGTACGTCAAATAATCAGAATAAAAATAGGGGGCACAAAAAAAAAAAACCGAAACTCGTTTTTTTTTTGAGAAAAATTCTATTAAAAACAACTATTTTCCCAAAAATTGTACACACAAACTCTATGGAAATTCATTTTTTCATGGACATTTTTGAATATTAAAAAAATCGGTTTCCGATACTTTTGTCAAAATGATTAATAAAATTTGCGCACTAATAAGATCGTCCATTACTGAGAAAAAAGTAGGGGTTCACGAACGGCTTTTTCTGTTATTTTCGAAAATAACGGCATTTTTAGTAGTCCAAAATTACCAACGGCGAAATTGAGGTGCGTAAAACTTCCACAACTGTCACGCATGGCAAACGCTAAGCTGACACGCGAACAAAGACAGCACTCAAATGTTCGCACTGATTAAAACTTATGAGGATTTTTTTCCCCTCTTTGTAATGTTTAATCTTTACTATTGATATGTTGATGTGATGTATATGAATGAAACAATAAAAAAAGAACTATGGTAAGAAAAGTGGAAGAACCAGTTTTTGGAAAGGTGAGAAAGGGGAAGCAAGGGCGTGTCCAATATTTCGTGATTTTTGAATGCATTCTAAGCGTGTACTCTGAAACCCTTATTAGCTGGACGAATAGGCCTACCTATACTTCTTAGCATTCTAAATACGGACTGTTGTCAAATTCTGTTCCTTGTAAGAGTTAAACGATATTAATAAAAGTTGTCATTGGGGACTTAAAAAACATATGAGCATTGCTATGGCGTCGTCTTTTTATGCCAGTTGTTCACTATCTTCAATGGCGCTGGGCACAAAAATTCTGTGGTTTTTGCTTTGAGAGAGAATCACAGCTAAATGTAAAAAAGCCTTAGTATCAGTTGAATATGGGTGATTTAAGATTGCAATCACTTTCTTCAATGTTTTAAAAATGATTATGAAGTTCCAATTAACTGAGTCAAATCTTCACGAAAGATAATCAACTTCCTTTTTTATTTTTACGGTCTTTTCCGGCCGTAAAGTTACCTGAATTATCCTTCTTTTTAGTAAATTAAGCATTTTCCATAAAAGATATCATTGGCTGTTGAATACTGACAAAAATGTTTTAGACACCTGAAAGGTATATACATAAAATGTGTTTTTTTTCGATATTCCTGGATTTTTACAACACGAGGCAAAATATAAGGAAAGGATCGTATTCAACTTTACTACTGCTTGGAAATTCGTGTAAAAATACATGATATTTCCTTCAACGAAACGTATATAAGATCATATTAATCATCATGTTTATGCATTTAACGCTCTAAGACCTAATAGGTGATGTTGTTGGAAGCAAATACTCTTTGTCATCTGTTCATTAGACATTTCTTCGGAGTTCTGGACAAGAAATGATAAAGAATTAGACCAAATATGGCAAGTCACCAAGAAAACCCACTTCCTATACCGACTTGAAAAAGATGTGTTGACAATCAGGAGAGAAGCTGCTTATTTTTTCGGGAAAAAAGGCCTTGGAAAAAAGAAAGTTACTTGATGGCCCGTTTATCAGTAGCAATATAATCTTTGACTCAAGTTTGTTTAATAATTGCATTACATTCTGTGACCAGCACCTAGGCCTACTTTTGTAGCTACTTCCTGGAAACAGTAAGGGCCAAGCGGGCTTGCGATCTTCGGAAGATCGCACGGTGTACGCAAGGGTGTTTTTTAACGCGCGCGAACAGCTAGTAACGCGAAGTCACAATGTTTTTTGTTTTGGCAGAAATAATCTGCTTGGGACTGGGGGCCGCGCAGCCAACTTACCCACGACCTTAGATTTTTTTCGGGAATTGTAATCCCATAAAAATGCTAAAGGGTTCCAAGACCGACTTCAGTTGTCATAAGCATCGCCATTTGATATGGCGTCAATTACAGGGTGAGTCAAAAGATTTACACTCGATTTCAGAAAAAATTCTTAAAAATTTTAACAAGTTTTAGAAATTGTTTTTATACTGAAAAAATAGCTCATTATAATCCACTATCATTGGTAAAAAATCTAACATTTACCATTTCGGATTTGCGATATGGTAAATTACGGAAAGGCGCCAAAAACCATATGTGATCCGTAGCGGTTGTACACTTCTTCCTTGCACAGCAGCAAAGCATTGAGTTACTGTACTTTTACTGGTTACATTTAAGTATTTAGTTTGTATTTTGTTTCTAAGTACCATTAACTAGTCTGTAACAACTGTTTTTGATAATAGGTTCTTACAAATAGTCAGTGACAGTATCGTAAACAGGGGCAGGGGGAAGGACGCATTGCCCCCTTCCCATGGCCTGACCAGGAAATAAGCTGAAGCTAGCGGCAAAGCAGGAAAGTGGAAAAGGACAAGCAAAAAGGGAGTAAGGCGAAAAGAGAGGGAAGGGTAAAGAAGTAATGAATGCAAAGGAAGACAGATGGAGCCGTTGAATGTTGTATGTTCAAATACGATTCCCCAAAGTTCGCCCCCCCCCCCCACCCATCAGGTTATGAAGGATTCAGTGGAAATGTGGGTCAGCCGGCTGTTTTGCACAGGGTTGCCTACATTTGCATTCATTTCCACGAAATGATAATGTGATCAATTTTCGAGCATTTATTGAAGTAATTCTCCAAAATTTGGATTGTAAGATTCCATAATTTGTTATGATTTCAGGTTTAATGAATCAGTGTTTACATTTTTCTTCTTGATGACGGTTTACACAAAGGTATCAAAGCAAGCACAAATGTCCTGATGTACTCTGTTTAGACTCATCCAATCTCTTTGGCCAAATCCACAACAGTGATGCCGTGGACAGAGTGAAAACGGGTACCTATCTTTAAGTTAGCAATAACTTGCCAATGCAAGTTCAAATCAAAATTCAAATTCTCTAGTAGGTGCAATCACTCTAGTTTTTATAATATGGTACGTCCGACCATCTTTGGTAGATTTTTCAATGATGTCAGAAAAATTCAAACAAAACGAGTGTTAAATCTTTTTTTGACTAATTCACCCCTTAAGTTGTGGGATTTCTACATCACTGAACTTTGATCAGTCCATTCAGTCAGTCCATTCAGAAAACCGGAGTCAGTCATAGACTTCGTTGCTCTGCAAAGGGGGATGACAGTAAACCAGGTATACCTTCGATACGTGTTAAGCAGCATGAATTGATTTTTGCTGGTTGAATACATCATTGAATATGCGATAAAAATGCAGATTTAAATAAAATTTATTGGTTGCATGTTCTAAAAAATCCGGAAAAATGTTTTAAGATCAATCAATAAAGCAATGGACTATGAATCAAACAAACCTTAGCTGCTAATTGTAGCATAAAGGCTTCCAAGCTGATTCGAAGTTCGCAGATCGCGTCATTTTAAAGTGCGTGCGTTTACCCTTTTTTGTCATTCAGGGTGAGACCTTAGTCAATGAGTCCTCCATCTGCACTGATAGGATGACAGTTGCAGCGTTTTAGCTACTGCATTTCTATTGAGGAATGTGGTTCCATGCTCGCTGGATAATTCCACCAAGTTGAGCCATTCGTATTAGAGTTCCTTTATGTCGATCGGTGTCGCACTTCACCTGAGTCCCAAAGGGTTCTCTCTCGGGTTAGATTCGGTACCCTTTGGCTGGCCAATCGATGGTGTCCAATACACTGTTTTCTTCAGGAATCTTGTTTTGTTGACATTGCGGTGACATTGGGCAGTATGCATGCAGAGTTGCATTGGGCACAAAATCATATCCAAGGTCATAAAGTGTTCTTTGAAAAGCAACAACTTTTTGTTCCCTCTCTTCAAACCATTTTGAAATTATTCAAATCGCCGTTTTAAGTGAGCCTATGCAACTAATCACCTTGCAATTTTAGGGGGTGGAATTTAATTTGGAGAACCCCTTATTTACTCAACAGGCAATTATTTTCGTACAAACTGTATCAATCGAGGAGGTAGGCAAAACTCATTTCTTTGAGCCGCCTAGGGCATGCATCCTACAAGGGATATCTATCTGTCACATTCGTCACTCTCAGCTGAAACCAATCTCATTCTGTGGTGTTGATAACATCTTTAACTGGATTATTGATTGTTTTTTGTTTAATTAGCCCGAAACCATCAATTACGAAAGGGGAAGAGTCACGGCATACCCAACTGTACCTTGAGCGTTCGTGCCCCCTAGATCGTTTTCCTGTTTGATCGATCCATACACTCTTAATATTTTTACTCGTCTAGTGGTAAAATTTTAATCGTTTGGATGTTAAAAAGGGAAACAACCCTTCCAGCTGATTAAACGTTACTCACCTGATCGACTAAAGCTTTTTCTCCTCTAAATGTAAATTTTATCACGTGGAGTAAACTTTTTAATCCACCCTGCTGATTAAAAGTTTAATCACCCTGCTGATTAAAAGGTTAATCAACCAGGAAGGGTTGTTCCCTCTTTTACTCAACAGCAGGGTAAACTTTAATCATTTACTGGTGAGTAAAATTTACTCATCTGTTGATTAAAAATTTACTCATCTATGAGTATACTTTTTAATCAACAGCAAGCAACAAACATTTTACTCAACCAGTGTTGAGTAGTTTACTCTGCATGGGGTCACTTTTTTTTAAAATTACCTGCAGCAGTTTCCTTGTTGAAAAATATAACTACACATGAAATTACATGCAGACTACAGAGCGAAATTTGCAGGTTTGTGGATCTTATTATATTGAAACCTTTTTTGGCTGCATTTGTAAATTACTAACCATAGAACAAAACACCATTGTATAAATGCATTTGACTTCACAAAAACTCACCATAACCTAGACCAAAGAATGTTAAGTGCAAAAAATGCCAGGGGAAAATGCACATTATCCAAGATGGGCAGCCAAGTTAACCTTGATATGCCTTTTGTTTGTTAGTTTTTTATCTGGTTTAGTCTGAATTGTGAACGGTGTTTATATGTTTAGGTCAACCAAATCCAGTGTTCTGGAATTTTGCACGGAGTTTTAAAAACGGTTTTCTTTTCATTAAAAAATGGACTGTTATGTATATGAGGGCGCTTTCCACATAAAAAGCATATTTACCGGTGGCAAACATCACAAATGACAACTTTGGCAATATCCTTTAAAGAGGACTATATGATTACTTCAAATTTAAACCCTAATCAATAAACATGCCACCAACGTGATTTCCCAAAGAGTGCTCCCATTGAAATGCACAAGGTCAACAAACTTTTTGGTTACTACTGTTGTCCACAAGGCGACTCGATTTACGTGAGCATAAAATACTGTCCCCCCCGCCAAAATGTCTTTCTTTAAAAGTGACTTTTAAATTGATGTGGCTAGCTATAGCTTGGGCACTTGTGACCCTGATAAATTAGCCAGTCTTACAGAAAACACACAGTGCTTTGCTTTATTATTTTTTATTGTAATTCCGATATTTTATGCTGGTGTCAGTAGTGCTATCTGCAGTAGATCGCAATGTATGATGACAAGTGTCATTTCTGTAAAAGTACTCAAAAAGTTTGATAATCTCTTGAAATTTGCCCATGGATGGATGTTCCGCAGATTACAACTTTACAAGTTACTAAAAAACAATGTTTTATTTTCAAGATTTGATTACTTACCCCCACCCTACCTGCCTGGCATTGCTAGAATGACAGTGGGCCACAACCTAACTTTGGCCCCTCAAAAAAGCTTGGATTTGCCTAAATGCTGCCATTTTCAGCAGCTCGATATCATTGTTGGGGCATTTCGTGATCCACAGCCTCATTCCCTTCCCCGACTTACCTAAAAAATTTGAGATTTTTTTGTCTAATATCCACTCAGTAATCCAATGTGTACTACTCTTACTGCAAATTGGTCGTCACCTGTAAGAAATTTTGCAATTTTGTATTTTCTGTCTGTCCGTAAACGGACAGAAATTAAGCACAGTGGCCTAGGACCGTTGGGAAACAGCATTTTCTCATAACACAAACCGCAAGGTCAGGATCAACTAAAAAGTGTGAATGAATTTTCTCAACGATTCTAGCGAACAATTAATAAAACAGGAGGTGATTGAATCACAAAAGCCAGCAACCTTTAAAGGAGCATGTAAATCAAAGTGTCCATCACTATTTAAATTTTTCAGGCGCGAATCTCTTATTCAAACAACTTTTTTGGACGATCCCGACCTTGCAGTTTTATGTTATAAGCAAATGCTTGTTTCTTTCTTTCAGTCCCTAGACCACATGCTGTAATTTCTGTCCGTTTTAAGGAAAGAAATACAAATTTTCGAATTTTTTACAGATATGCCAAATTTGCACGTAGATTAAGTACACATGGATGTTTAATGTGGACAGTTCAGATGATATAAAACGCAACTTTTTTAGTTCGTGGGGGGGGGGGAATCTGTTGACCATGAAATGCCCCTTTAAATATTAACAATTTAACACTAGTCATGTTGTCAAGAGCATTTGAAATGAGCACTCTGTTTTTTGCAATACTGTAAATGCATGACCAAAAGGTTTTAAATAATTTTTACAATGTTATAATTCCACTATAAATACACTTTCTAACTAACCGTACTAAAAATTGTCCCAACTACTAATGTACATCAGCCTAAAACGGCCGAGAGTCATTAGGAGGCACACATAGTGTCGTCTGATGTACGAGAGTCAATTAGAGTACGGTAATTTGTTTGCTTTGCAAATGACTGTCGGACTTTTCCCCCGTCCCCGCGAGGTTATAACTTGTGTAAAAGCAAACTGACTTTTTCAAACGTCTTCTGCCAGGAAACCGGTCTAAAGAGTCAATCAAAAGCAATGACCAGAATGTATGCCTCTACTTCGGGTGTGCAAATTGGGGGACCCTTGACACATCTGCTAAATTTTGAGGGCCCAATGTAAGTCGACTCGGGGAAACCCTGTGGGGACTTCGGGTAGGTGGTACATGGTAGGATACACGATGGCGTACGGTCCATTTGTGTTTACGTGCGTGGATGTCTCAAAGTCAATCCAAAGCAATTGGTTTTTCAAAGTCTTCTTGCTGGGAAAGCGGGGCCGAAAGTCCATAAGAAGCAATCAATGGGGAGTTTGCGGGGGAAAAAAAAAAAAAAAAGACGGCCGAGAGAATCCTTGGCAGTTAAAATAAATAGTTTCTTGACGTTTGGAGTCATTAGAATCAATATCCTGAGCACCTTATGCTTTTCAATGACCCTCGGACGGAATAGGGCTAAAATACTGCAAGGGCGAACTGTTATTTGCACGATGCATACGTAATCCTCCTCCGTCGAAGTTGTGATCACCAAGAACAAAAAAATACAACAGATCACCACCTTAATTCAGCTCCAGAAAGAAAAAAAGAAATTGTCACAATGCGACTGTGGTAGGGGACCATCCTCAAAACCATGCCACATTTGTGATGATGGAAAGAGCATCTCTTGCTGCAAAAACACTGGAGCCAGTTCAGGGCTTGAAATAAGGATTTCAGATCCAGGAGCCAATTTTTTGGGTTTTTAACATTTTATTGCCCCTGGTCTATACAAATGTACACAGTTTTGTTTCAGAACCAGGGGCATTTTGCCTTTTAACAGGGTAAATTTACCCTTGCCCCCCTGTTTATTTAAAGCCTTGCATCCAGTTGATTTGTGCTACAAAGCTCTTCTAGGTTCGCCACGTTCCAAAGACAACGATGCCTGTCTGGCATAGGAGAACAGTGGAGCAAGTTGTCATTTTCCATGCGTATTACAATTTCGCTCACCATCAGTTGCCTGAAATGACCCAACAAAATAGTACAGGATTTTGAGAAAATGTTTGGTATTTTCTGCAGTTTTTTGGTAACCTTACGTATACATATGCTCAATGGCTTACAACACTATTGTACCCAATGACATGAAAGTAGAGTCCCCCAGGGTTAACATGTTGGGCTTAATAATATGGAGGACAGTTTCATTGACCAGTGGTGGCGCCAGCATTTTCTGTTAGGGAAAAAAAACGGAGGGACAAAAGTGAAATTGTTTTTTGAAAAAGTTTAAATTCTAGGGATGGCAAAATATCCAAAAAATTTGAAGATTTTAAAACCAATTTGGCCCCCAAAATCTCGCTGTTTTCTGTCAAAATTGTTGGTGGATTTTTTGCCCCAAAAATCGTTTGACCTTTGCCTATATTTGGTGATTATTTGCTCTAAATCGCATTTTGGCCAAATATCTTCATTTTTTTTTTTGTTTCCTTTCCATCGGGGGAGGGGAACAAACTGGGGAGGACGAAAAAAATTGGGGAGGGGATCCCCATGGCCACCCCCTGGCACCACCACTGTTCCTGAAACAAGTTGAAGATGGGTGACCCATCGACGGCATCATTTTCCCACTTCAGCACCTCTGAAATTTGTTAAAAGTTTCACTCACAAGAACGCTCATACATGACGGTAATTATTTTTTGTCCAGAAAGTAATCCTTGAAATTTTCTACCTGAAAATTTTATTTCTGTTGTTAGATGATATGAGTAAAACTATTTATTACGAACAGTGGTATATCACGTCGCAAAGTCTGCCGAATTGTATTGCATTTGGATTGTTTGTTATTATTGTGGTCCCCAAGAGCGCCCATGCATTTTTAAAAAAAATACTCTGTGCTTGGTTGCATTTCAAATTCTGCACACTTGGTGAAATCAGGCAAAATTTGCATGGCCGTTGGCAGCAATAGAGTGATGTACATGCATACATGTGCAAAAATGAATTGGCATAAAAATAAACAAGACATAACATACCTTCATACACTATTTCGGTCAGATTCCCTGGTCAATTCTTCACTCACTCCTAAACCACTCTTCCAGTGAGTTTGCCCTGTGATTTCTGCCATACTTCAGCACACTCATGGTAACGTATCCTGCTGGTGCTGGTACATCAAATTAGCTTTACCTGGAAAGAGCACCTCATTCTTCCACCCTGTAATACATTGATTGACAATATAAGAATACACAGTTGGGAGCTACATGAAATGTTACTGCAACCCAAAGTTTTGAAGCCTCACCACTAGAAACACCACTATACTCTGTCCCAGCTCAAATTATGAAGTTCAGCGACGCGTGCGTATACATTGCACCGCTTTCAGCGCGCGCGTATTTAAAGCACAAGCGCGTTGCAACTGATGCGGCACTGGGTGTGCACGTGCGTCGCCACTTCATACTTCGAACGAGACAAGTATAATAGGGATTATGTTTAGCAGACGGCCATATCGATACTGTGCATCCCGAAAATGTTGACCCGTTTCCCTATTAAATGTTGATAAAAATAATCATAATGTTTGGATTGTTTTTAACAAAAAACCGTTTTGAAGGGTAAAAGATGTTGTTGTGGTCCATTTTTTGTAGAATTTCGGAGGGGCGTTTTTGAAAACAACTCTAGTAAATTCTTCAAAGACTAGGAATTTTGGCGGTGTTGAAACATTCAAGTTTTATCTTCGAAATTCATATCTATAAAAGAAATTTTTATTTTTTCCCCCTATGCCTAGGCTTAGGTGCTGAACCCTGGTTATGGCAAATGAACCCCAACTTACAAAAAAAAAAAAGCGGCCGAATGCATATGGTGGTGGGACATATTCTTTCCAATGGTCCCTGTGTGCACATGACATGGTATGCATGTATGGCCCGCTAGAGCGGACATAAACACTAAACAACACCCGTTTGCAATGGCAAATATGGCAGTATTGTAAATGAGGTACGGCGAGTTTTGCAAGTTGTAAAAAACTGCCGTCACACGGTTACGAACAAATGCAAACTCTCCGCCGTCCTTCGTGTGTGCAAACTTGCAAACTCTCAGTCCCATACGCGTTACAAAGTTTCAAAACTTTCCCCCGTCAAAATGTTACGAACATGCAAACTCTTGCCGTCATCGCGTTAAGACTTGCAACTCTCGCCGCCATCGCGTTACGACCTTGCAAACTCTTGCCGTCATCGCGTTTACGAACTTGCAAACTCGCCGTCTTTGCGTTGCAAACTTGCCGTCATCGCTTACGAACTTGCAACTCTCGCCGTCTTTCCGTTTGCAACTTGCCAAACTCACCGTCCACACATTAACGAACTTGGGCAACTCCTCCGCCGTCTTTCCGCGTTACCACCTTGCAAACTCTCGCCGTTCATCGCATTACAAGCTTGCAAACTCTCCGCCGTCTTCGCATTGAAAAACTTGCAAACTCGCCGTCATCGGGTTAGGAACTTGCAAACTCGACCGTCTATCGTGTTTGCAAACTTGGCAAACTCGGCCGTCATCTCACTTAGCTAATTTGCAACTCTCACCCGTTCTCGCGTTACGAACTTGCAATCTCTCGCCGGCATAGCGTGTCAAACTTGCAAACTCTCGTCGTCATTGCGTTACAAACTTACAAACTTTCCAAACTCGCCGTCTTCGGATTGCACCCTCGACGCCTTTGTGGATGAATTTTAGTATCCGCCACCACTTTAAAATTCGGTCGGCAACTTAAACATGGCGTTTATTCCGTTTAACGTTTGCCGAATTCGTAGCCTGTGGGCAGAATATAAATTCTTTTCCCCACACCACACACTGCCATTACTCCCACCAAACGTTCGTCTCTGTCTATCCACAGATATCCCACTGACACGATTCGATCTGTGCACACACTGAAGTCGATGTCCATGAAATTCCCATAGCATGCTTGAGCGTTGTGGGGATTGAACATAAAGCCTGCAATACTTACGCACACTATCCCCCGCAACTATCCATGTTCTATTGTGAGGAGAACACATTCAAGGAATTGTTTTAGCAAGTAATAGAAGTGCATCTTCATGAAAAATTAAAATTTCGTGTACACTCCATGCAATGGCAGTGACCAGTGTGTGTGATGACTGGGTTGCCCGGACGGTGTGGGGACTAATCTCCGGCGTGATGTTTATCGTGACTTTGACAGACCTGACAGTACAGTTTCTTCAACTTCAGTAAGGTTACACATAAATAAAAAGAATTCCAAGTTCTTCCCCTTAAACGTTGCTAAATTTTCTAAACCCCAGTGACAGTGCAGTGACATCCCTTCGGACTACACGGTATTCCCGCATTTTCCAAATGGTAACGTGAAGACCTCGTGACGCGTGACGCAACATTTTTTTGTAAATCCCCGGGTTAAACATTTCTCGGATCATGTCAAAAAGAGGTCAAAGATTAAAAAGTTGAGTAAGTTGGCTCTTGATCACGGCCGATGCACTGTTTTTACTTAACTCCCCAAAGATTAAATAATTGCTCAACTTTTTAATCACTTTTTAACCCTCCTTTTTTTTACTCCCCAAATTTAACAGTGTACCGAGGGTCATCGGAGGCTAATTATTGGAAAGGATTATATGAATCAACGAAGTATTTTTCTTGTTCTTTGTTTCTCTTTCATAAATGAGGCTTGAATTTTTGGCGTCACGATTTAGCACGCCTTCATTATGATCAATCCACCGAATAGCGTAAATGACTTAATAACAGGTTTAGAGCCACATTTAATTTTCATCGACTCACAAAATTGCTGTGAGTGTTCGTCATGGGTGCGGTTCAAGCGGCAGAGTCAACCCATGTATGGTTCTCAACTCTGCAGTCTTACAGAGAGAACTTTGCCATCGTTTAACCTTGAATTTACAAACGAATTATCTTTTCCTAAGAGCACGGTATTAATAGAATGCTAGCGTCAATCATTAACCCAATATTCTTATTTTCATAGTTTAGTTTTAATCAATTGATTGAACCAGTCGCCCGCTCCGGCCACGATCAATTTACATGCCACTTCAAATCCAAACATTTTCCATTTTTCATTAACTAAAGATTTTTTTTTCCGCTCTCTATTAATTTTTAACAATATTAACCACCCTGTACGAACCCTTATCATCTTTATTAATTTAGAGCAACCAAGGCTAGTCCCGAATGCATTAATTTTTTTTCTACTTGGGTTTTCAATTTACCTAAAAACGGAAAGGATGCGATTTCGTTTTAAGTGAGCCTGGGACAATTGGAGTGGCTAACTAAATCTCACTCTTCTTCTCTACCATTTTACTACAACATGGCGATAAATTTGTAGAAGGTATAGATTTAGTTATCACTTAGAGAATTCCTGTGGATTTTGTTTTTGAATGCTTCAATACTTTTAACCTTTGAATAATAGATCAGTATAGTATAAGTTTTAAGCAATTTATCACATTTTTTTTTGAAGTAGCGCCCCCAATTTTTTCAAAAATTTTGGAGATTTTTACACGATTGGATTGGTAACTGGCTATAAACTAGACCTTATGGTTTAAGCTCGAAAAATGTCCTATGTTTACAAACGAAGGAATTTTGTACTAGAATATTATTATCGGGGATCCCCGATAATAATACAAACAACGCCTCTGAAACGACCTTCCAATGTGAAATAGCCGGGAAATAGCGGCCATGTACGTGTCTAAGCTCATCCATTAGTTGTTTGAATAGTTCACAGGCAAGCCCAAGTTAGAGGTTATTTATTGAGGTGGCACTATTTCAATGGAACGGACCTAAACTATTCATTTTCCAGCTCTGCCGTTTAGTCCAATCTGGCATCCCCCAATTCTAATTACAAAATCGCTTATTTTTTGATAATAACACATTTTTTAGCCTTCTGCGTTCGCAGCTATAATTACCACGTACTGTGGCAAAAATATCAAAGTTTGAAAATTGGGGGCGCTCTCAAAAAATTTGCTAATATTGCTTAAGCAGAGTAAACTTTTCGCTGTTTCCCTATCCAAAATACTACGTCAGGTTATAGTGGTCCGTATCTTTTCGTCTTATCTCATGCAATGGTGTTATCAATTGGGCAATTATATGGAATTTAGGCAATCTTCAACACAATAGCGGTCAACTTATGGTTGAACCGCCAATGACCGGAGAACGTAGCCATTCGCTGATTTATACTGAAACTATGTGAAATTGAGTTGATACATTATGCTCTATTTGAGCAGCGCTGGACTCATAACCCCCGCAACCGCGCGCAAGTGGCTGTAAGCCGTCTAGAACTAAAACGGGGATCCGGCTGCTCATACAGTCCACGTTAAGGGTATTTTATCCGGCTGACTATGTTTTTCAGTTTGTAGACTTATGGACCAATCTTTTTCACATCGTGCGAGGACAATTGAATATTAATTATTAAAGAACATATACATATGTTGAATCTTAAAAAGGAAGTTTATTAAATGGGAATAACAACCAATTTTTTGGGAAAAAATAAATAATTTGGATGACGTCACGACGGCATTGATTGGTTTCTTATTTTGCTTCGGGGGACCCATTCAGTAAAAATGACGTAGCCTACGATCCCTATTGGAAAAAACAACAACCGATTATCGTCACGGAAAACGTCGGTTTTTGAATCAGTGGGAAAAGGGTAAATTGTGTACTGTTTAGACATAATAAACGGTGTCCGTTTGAAAACAGAATGCACTGTTGGGCAGAGGGTCATGTATACAGACCTTGATTTAACATAGTCGGATTTATTATATCGGCGCCCCCGAAGATCCAACTGATACCCTGATACCTGACACTTGACCTGTACCTGACACGTGTCACCAACCTATTCATCTCGTTAACCGTTTATAACTACAATACTTCAAAGCAGCAAGCAATTCTGTACTCCGTTGTCAATGATTTTAAGGCGGATAAGACTATTTTCAATGGGCAGTTCAAGTCATAGTTTGGTACTTTCAAGGAAGGTGACTATTCGCCATGACTAGTCCGGCGATACGTTGTGAAATCCTGATTTGCCCGGACAAACTTATGCCGGCGCTATTTATATAGTATATCATCATATCACAATAGTATTATATCGGTTTTATCCGTAAAGCTTATTAGGATTAGAATCAATCACAACCCACTCCCTCCTCCCTCGCTAGTGTAGTGGATAAGCATCGATTTATGCATCCAACCATGGCCTTTTTCAAATAAATGTATTTCAGTATTATTTTGAGTAGGCAAAGGCTACTATGCACGACTGTCCGTGCACCAATTCTAAATTGGGGCATACTATGACAATACCACAGGCTTATCATTAGTCTAAACACCATAGTCGGTAACACCACTCAAATTGGTAAATTATGCTACAGCCATGCAAGAAAGGCCTACGCAGTGTAATATCAGTACATTGTAAGTTTGCTGCTAAATTACTCAACAGTTATGCCCCAGGCCACGTCGTTGCCCATGTTTTCATCGGCAATCGCTATTAAAAGTTCACATCAATCGAATGCTTCTTCTGTTAATTACCTGTGCATAAACTCAAAACTCCAGAACGTCCCACTGCAAAAGTAATCTCTATCAAACATAATACCATTGACATACGCGCCATGGCTAAAGAGCTATTCGCTCTGTAGCCATGCGCACCGATACCTCTAATATCACAACAGTCATTTATAATTTATTATACACCCCAAAACCATTGCACTCCTGGATTTAGGAGTGACCGAATGGACTGCGCCTCATGCACCCCATATAGATGAGTAAACATGTCAACAGTCAACAGCCGGGCAACTAACAAGCACTGCCCGGCATATCGTGAGCATTCTGCAGGGCTTGTGCTTTTAAAATTTCGTCGGCGCTCAATAAGGCGTGATAAGGCTATTGAAGGCGTAACTGTAAGGGCGTATTCTTCGCACCTCTAATGTCAGTAGACCAGGTGCGAACTTGTGTTTGTAATTTGAATGTCATCCCGTCAAAGATCATGTGCTAACTTTTTGTTTGTAACTATTGATGTCACCCTCATCTACTCAGGCTGTCTAAAAAAATGGTACAATCAAAAACCGATTTTTTTTTTCAATATTATATCTCACATTAAAGTAAGTTGGTTTTGTTAATAAACATATTCAGATAACAGACCAGGCTTTCCATGATTTTTTGTTTCATCTCAATTGCTTATTTAATCGAGAGGTAAACGGTTTACTGCGGAAACATTAATCGAGTTTGTGCAATTTCTGGCTTGAGTGAAAACGGCGAACGAATTGTTTAAACAAAAGTTATTCCCCTTGGAACCAGATATGAAATTCTTTAAAAAGGGATTAACTTCATTCAAATACACGCTAAGATCGAAAAACACAGTTACGAATGGTGGACCCGATTTATGATCAGTAAGTTCGTGGCTGTAAGTTAAGGAACAACATTCGACATACTATTCTTTGTCAGAAGAGAACCACGAGCGTACAGCCGGCGTACAGCCAACCTGGATGGAGGGATTCTATGGTCTTGGAACAGCATGTAAACGCAAATTCTACCACACTTTGAATAGCGGTGCCTTCCAAATTGAATTTTTAATTGCCTTCACAATTAATAATGCACAATATAGGCAATATTTTAAACCAGTTCTTTTGATTTGGATGTTTATTTTGGTTGCATTTACTTCCTTTATGTTTGGCATTGATTTTAACAGATACCGATATTGTCATAATAAAGCTCCATTCATTGACGTGCAATTACATATTTGGGTTGTTTGTTATTTATGATAAGGAAAAGATTTTTTGTAATTGAACCTGAGCGCATGTTGCGATTAAAACTTTTTGCGATAAACTAGACTTCCTTGTTTACTAAAATTTAATCTCTGTTGTTTATTTCTTTGTGGTCAAGTTTTTGCAATTTTTGTGAGCTTCAAGGACAGGATGCATAGCTGGCGAAACAACTCTGCAAATGCATAAAAGTGGCACAAAATCGATTTGGTATATGACCACTAAATTGATATTTATATCTATAGTGACAAAAGGAAAATGAGATGAAACAAACCCCATTGGAAAG
Organism: Ophioderma brevispina; assembly: GCA_023653785.1. Classification (NCBI taxonomy): domain Eukaryota; kingdom Metazoa; phylum Echinodermata; class Ophiuroidea; order Amphilepidida; family Ophiodermatidae; genus Ophioderma; species Ophioderma brevispina. The sequence goes on from JAMKCH010043281.1 coordinate 56,328, forward strand.
CTTGGTCTTTGTCTTTAATAGTTGTCAAGTAAAATGACTTTTTTTGAAATTTCATACTTAACCAATTTTTTTTCTTGATTTGTACCACTTTTTGAGGCAGGGCTGTATACTTGGGTATATCCAATAGAGTGATGTTAATGAAGAAAGCCCGTCTGTGGAGAAAAAGCGACTTTAGCTTCCGCAAAAGAAAAGAAAAATCCTTGCCCCCTCTTTCGCGGAGGTAGTATCATATCTGCTGTGCAGCATTGTCATTGGCGGCAGTTCAAGTGTCATGAACTGTCTCTGTTATTAAGGTCATTCATTCAACACTGTTCCAGGAGATTGATTGCAGCGGCCTTGGAGACTTTTGTTTTTTTGTGAAAGTTTTTTATTTTTTGCTTTTTTTAATTTTCACCCAAAAAATATTGCTCAGGTTAATTCCTGATGAACTGATTATGTTCTTCATGATCTATGATACAGTCCGAGTAACGTTTTCATGGTCTATATTAAGAACCGAGTTAGTTATTTAGCGGCGAAAACTAGCAGTGAGGCAAAAAACAAACTTGGAAAAAACAGTACACATTTTACTTCACAATGTTATGTGCAGATGTATCTGCAAAGGCGGTTATATTCGCCTGTTCGTGTTACGCAATCGATATGTCTATTTTGCGTCTCACCGTCATCCGTGTAACTGCAAGGCGGTCCCTCTCATCATGTACAATTAGGGAGCCAATTTTACGATTTCTATTTACTCTGGCCTTGGGAGTTGAGATGCAATAATTGCTGTATTGTAATGGACTGGACACGCTGAGTGTGTACAATATTTACTGATTCAATTACTCGGGAGCACGATTTTATAATTTCTTTGAGCAGAGTCACATATCATGAAATAATCATGCTCATCTCCGTGGCGCTTTTTGTGAACATAAATTATCAGGAAAATACGCGGTGAACAAAATGCTAAGACATTGTTTGCAGTTCTGCCAAATATTATGTTTAATTGTTTGTGATAATAGATTCCACTGCCTGTTGATTATAACTCTCATTTTATATAATTAAGGTTATAGATCTATAAATCCGACCAGCAATTGGTCAGAATTTACTGCGCCCTTTACTGGGTTGCTTCCAACCCAAAAATACCAGGGGGCGGATATCCGGATTGAAAAACGTCAATATTACCGGGGGGCTGAAAGGACTGTAACTGGTCAAAATAGCACCAAAATGGCTGATTTTGCACGACTTTGCAGAATTACCGGGGGGCGCGCGCCCCCCTCCGTCCCCTCCTCCCTGGATCCGCGGCCTGCATACCATAGTCTCTGGTAGAAGATGTCCCCCCCCTGTACCACGCTGGACCACGTACAATTCAAATTCCGCGCTTAAATCTGCACATTTGGGAAGAGTTCCAGGTATGTACCGGGGGGGGGGGGGGGTGGGGGGGGGGGTGGGGTGGGGGGGGCTACGCCCCCTTTAAATTGCTACAAGGAAACAATTATTTTATTTATAATGGCCTACACTAACAAAACCCCTAAAACCAACCCCCGAGAGGCCAAAAAATAAAAAAATAATTTGTTTACAGGAACTTTTGAAGGGGGGACATATGGAACTCTTGCCCACATTTTGGGTTTATTCCAGCGGGGTTCCCCAGCTGGTGCAAAAGCTTGGCACAAAAGTGACAGTGAAGAACTGAGAAAAGCGAATAATGGTAGCAAAACGAGATACTGAGAGCTGGGGGCCAAAGCCAAAAGATAACATTGGCAATTGGTAAAGCCAATTTAGACTGCAAGAAGGGAGAGAAGATATAAGGTAGCAAAATAACGTACACGGCAAGGCAGGATATTGGTGAAGTAGCAGTCATTATTACAGAATGGAGACTCGATACAGAAAATTAGTAAAGATCGATGCATAGGCTGACTGACCATAGACCTGCGGTGGAATTTTCCACATGGGCCGCTTGGAATTGGGCCACTTTGGGCCGGTTAAGTAAAAACAGAAAAAAAAGAAAAACAGAAAAAAAGGAAGATAATAGGAAAAAAGGCCTTAAAAAAATTATATGGTAAAAGTATTTATAAGCCTATCAAGTAATTTCAGCTGCTCTTCGGGAGGAGTGTTGGGCCGGCAGCAACTCCTTTGAGTGTGTGATACCTCAAATAGGAAAAGAAACTGTATATACACTGTACCCATAATATAAGGGTAGGGGCTGTTCCCGGGCTAACACTCCAGCTATATTGTGTTGAAAACCACTTGGATTGAACTATTTTCTAAATGTACGAATGCTCTGTTATACAGGTTCTGTGTAACGAACACCATCCCCGTAGAATGAGTTTTAACAACTTCAAAAAATAATCAGTACATTCTGTGCTAATCTTGTTGGCTCTCAAACAACCCAATGTGATGCGTACCAGCAATCTCTCCGTTCATATCGTGTGCCATCTCTCAATTACATGATATTGGTCTCTGAATTAAATGTCGGGACTGGACCATAATTAACCAAATGGCTTCAATTCGTTTGTTATTGAATACAAGGGTATGTAGAAGGAGTATTTATTTGTCATGTCTTTATACTCTGTATTATAGTTAAAGTTGTCACCGTCATTGCCAAACACTTCAACATGCATACTATATCAGGGCACCCCCGACCTGAAGTTTGACCCGCGGCCCCGCGCGCTCTTTTTCCTAGCCCCAAAATTCGGGACCTGCTGCGTTTCGAACAAACCCCCATTGCGGCGCAAGCTAACGAGAAAGGGAAAGGGAAGAAACAGAAGGAAGAACTGAGAAGAAACGACCACCGAGAGAAGAAGAGAAGAGAGAAAAAACGAACATACTGGCATAGTTTTAAATTTATACCAACATATTAAAACCAACTTTGAGTGAAATCATTCTAATTTTAATTTGTACACCTGTGGCCGTATAACCATCCAAATGGCCTAGACCGATTGGGACTCTGGATTTGACTAAAAATTGAGAATACATTGGAGAAAAGATTTTTGGCCACCCTTTATGCTTAGAACCAATTGCATTGTTTAACCCTCATCACCGAAGGAAGGGGCTAGGTACTCCCCCCCTTCAAGGTTTTTTTCGTCTGCCCTTCTCTCACACTACGACAATGTTTTTTAAACAAGCCTTTATGGGTTCCGGTTCAAAATGTCCAACTTATTTAATGTAAATTGCAATTGACATTTACGGCTCCTTTTTCTTGCACAAACCATCATCCATGGCGGGGGTTGGTATTTAGGGTTAGTATAGGGTACAGGGTGTTGTGGATCCCAACAAAGTGATGGAGAGGGGTACAAAACATGCATTAGTACGACACAGGAATATCAGGACACCTTGGATTTTGATACCCATGGATAGTATGTTTACTCTTTCCATGACTACCAACATGAATTGGCAGTACGTCCGAATGACATCTAAATTTGCATTGTCAGCAAAACTGTCAAGTGCCATAGAACACAGTGTAGAATAACTCAGGAATATCCCGATTTCCATGCGGTTTTTTTTGGCCCCTCTATGTGTGGAAAAATGATAGTTTTATATAAAGTGAGGCCCGTGTGTAGTGTATAATATAATTTTTTGAGTCAGAGAAGTTGCAAAATAACAATTTCCATCCCATATCCATATTGTCATACTTTCAATCAGATCAGACGTATTCGTAAGTACATGATTAAGGGAATGTTGCAACCTGTTTTGAGAATGTTCTTTCGTTCGCCCATCAGTGATGAAGACCGGGGGAACCCCCATAAAAGACAAAATGATTTAAGAAGGTGAAAAAGTTTGTGGGGGGTGGCGCATGTGGATGATGAGAACAATTGAGCATGGACATGTGGACACACACAGGACGTTCGATGGAAGGATTACTGCCGATGTTATGGAGTTATTCTGGAATTGCGCTCTGCCGTTTAGCCTCGCCTTGCTGATTTCTGTGAGATCTGATGTTTCAGCACCATATTTAAAGGATGCGCATGTGGGTGTCTGGGCTAGGATTCTAACTGGCTCCACGTCGTCTATATTGAAGCTCTGAGCGAAGCCTGAGTGATCTTTGAAACGTTTCTTTTGTCCACACTGTGAGCGATTTCCTGTCGTCCGTTCACCATAAAGATTTTCTTGGGTACGACGGTCTTATGAGGCATATGGTCATGACCAGCCCATCCTTTACGTAGATTTTCAAGATGGTCTTTTTCTACTGCGTATGAGGCCGCAGCTAAATATGTTGTAAACGGTGGAGCCATGCTCACTGTGATTGGTTGGGGTCTGAGAAGTCTGTGTCCACCGGTGGGACGAAAGGTTAGGGCACTCATTGAGAATGTGATCCGCAGTCTGTGATGGAGTCGAGCCACATTGGCAGGCTAGAGATGACCGCAGCCCCCACATTGGTGCATATGCTGTTTTTGAAGCGAGACGCCTTGGGCGAAACCCGGAAGGCGGTGACCCATCCTTGCGTGGAAGAAGATTGTTACCATAGGTGGTAGTCTGTCATAGGTGTAATAGTGAGTTGACTCTGTCTTGAATAGCTAGCCAGGCAGTATTCCATTGTCTGTAAGATGTTGAATGGGGCGCTGGAGTGTTTAGCAGCGTCGTCGACAGAAAGGTCGACGAGAGCACACCCTCTGTCTGCAGAGCTGGTGTGATTCTTGCCAGTGTTAGGCGAAGGTGCTTGTTGTCCAGGAGAGCCCGCTTCACTAGTTGTGAGTGTGGTGGACTCGAGGGTTGCGGTAAGTAAGATGCCGGTCAAGCTTCACTCCCCAGATAGGTTGGTTGTAGGATTGTATGGCAGAGGCGCTCCATTGAGTTTGATTTGAAGGCAGTGCGGTGGTCCGGTTTGGCTTTCGCTCCGCTTCAGTCTCCAGGTCTTGTTGCAAGTAGGGCCATGTCCGTAGTAAGTGTCGTTTTCTACTTCTGTCCATTTGCTGTCCGAGTGGAGAAGCGCAAGATCGTCGGCGTAGCCATTATTTCAAGATGTTGTAGATACTTCGCATTCCAGCACGAGTGAGGCTTCCGCTATCGGGACTTGTCAGATAGGTCTGATAGAAGTGATTTAATTTCGTAGCATGGGTTGGTACCTGTCCAAGTTTCACAACATAAAGGAGGATGACAGAACAATATTCATGTAGACCATTAGTTGGCGTCCAATTCTATCCTGTCCGTTCACCGACCGTACCCGCAAGCGTGTGTTTGCCCAATCTGTTGACTTCATCATCAACGAGCAAATCATGGGACAAGTGCTCCCAAAGTATGTGACTTGTCAAAATGGGTTAGATTCTGGATATTAGTGATATATGGTTCACAGATGGCTTCTAGGAACAGATTGGTACATGACTTCGGTCTTCTTTGTGCTGATGGTCAAGCAAAAGTTGTCACTGGCAAATGGAACAGGTCCATGTGTTTAGCATATTACTATGTGTGTCAGCAAAGGGCACAGCCATCAGCAAACAAGATGTCACGGGCAAATTGTTCGACTACTTTGGTTTATCCGGAAACCCATCTCAGATTGAACATATGGCCATCCATAACGGTAGTTGATGAATATCCCAGGGGCAGCCGGCAGAAGGCATCTTGAAGCTGGCACAAAACATGATGCTGAAGCAGAATGGTGCTAGACGACATCTGCTTTACTCCATTAGTTACTGGGAAATATGTCAAGAAGACTCTCAGATATCCTTGATGCACTTACCCTCCTACCAT